>APFE031399474.1:333421-376297 GCA_000404065.3 Pinus taeda
GAGGTGGAAGATCATGGAATCTTCCAGAAGCTTCCTCTCTGACACTTGCCTCTCTGTTTTCGACCATGGATGAGTAAGAGATCATCAGTCTCCAAGTGGAATCAAGAACTATCAGAGAGAGGACACTAATCAAGACCCCAGAAGATGACTCATCCCCCTACAATCATCTTTATATGGATCCCTCATCACAGAGATCTAGGGGCTGGAATCTTGTATCTTGTAGAGAAGTGTTGTTGGTTTTATGGTGTAACTTCATAGTGTTGGGTGATCTAAGCCTTACTTGAGGTGAAGAAGGGCTTTCTTGCTGGAGGATGATGCTGGGTCAGAACATATGGTTGTAATCCTCTTGCTATTCTTGATCTTAATAAAGCTATTCAAGTTTTCCTCCATATTCGTTGTATGTTTTTTATAATTGCATTGTTATGGTTAAACCACATATCTGGTCCTGTTTTAATTATGACTATAGATCCTGTCTTCAATAGTAGCTTAGCTGCTTGTGATTCCATAGGTGCTCTTTGAAGCTGGGCAGACGAAGAAGACGCGGCAAAGATCTATCACAGGGAAGAGAGGATCAAGCAAGGGAACCAAGCACAAGATTTAAGGTCGGTGTCCTTTTGTTCCACTCTTATCTATTTCAAAAGGAAAGCGAAAAGTAGACTTTACTTGTTTGTTTTCTAGATAGCACCAGTCTTAGTGGAATAGTGTCCGATGGACACTATTCCCGGTAACACTTCTTATCAGTTATATGTGTTCTTATTGATGTTGCTCATGGTTGATTAAGCTTCTGCTAAATTGTTTGTAGAAGTAGATTAAGTGTTTTGCTTTAGTACATTGCATTACCAGGTGATCTATAGGTGGGAAATTTCTACTTGGTATTAGAGCTAGTTGATTTGTAGAAAAAATTCTACATGGTATCAGAGCTAGCTGATTTGTAGAAAAAATCTAGAAAAATTCTGCATTGTATTAGAGGTAGCTGATTTGTAGAAAAATTTCTACATGGTATCAGAGCTAGCTGATTTGTAGAAAAATTCTACAAAATTCTACATGGTATTAGAGCACAGGTGATCAAGGAGAGAAACATATACTGAGAGGAGATTTCAAAGTTTTGAGTTTTGGGCCGAGAGTTTGCAGAGAATATCTAAAAAAAATTGTACAAAATTTTCAGAAATAAATAGTATATTTTGATTCCTTACGGAAAAATACCCAAAATCAAAAAAACAATCGGTTGAATCAGAGTTCGGATGAGGGAGATATCGCTAATTTAAAATCAGCTCTTTTTCTAGCAAATTTCGTGACAACGGGAAAGTGGAAATAAATTGGTGTGCTAGAGAATAACCTATTTGCACTTGAGGTAAAAGATGCATGTAAAGCCTTGAGGAGCAAGGCAAAGGTGAGATACTTGGTGGTTGAAAGGGAGAGTAAATTACCTTTCAACATGCAGCGCCAGAAGAAGTCTTAGACGATAGTGGAGGAGCCACAGTTGGTGCAGTAGCTTCAGGAGTTGTGGAGCAGCCACAACAGGGGATGCTGAGTGGAGATCGAGTAGAGACATTTACTCATGCAGAGACCTCTAGTAGGGGGAAACTTTAAGCCAGGTGGGCTGAGGGATCACATGCAGCCATACCTCCAGGTAGGAGGTGGGGCGATGTAGAGTGATCGTCCCAAGGAGGAGGGGCAGGATCCTTGAGGTACCCAACCTCTTGGATGAGACCTTGCTATAGGAGCCCCGATGTGGAGTAGTAGGAATTGACTGATTGGGTAGAGACAGATGCGGATGGAGCGGCAAAGAGAGCTACAATGCAGGGAATCCCAGGACAAAGCAGAGCATGTAGGCTGCAACAATGCGAGAGGCACAAGTGTTTTGCACAGTGCAAGGTAGCACAGAGAAGGGTGAAATAGTGTGAGATGCATGGAGATGTTGCAGTAGCACAAAGATCAGATAGGGAGCACTTGTCAGCAGTAGGTAGAGCTTCAAAATCAGAGTATGTTTCTAGCCCAACAGATTGGTTAGTTGAGAGTTTTTTTTGTTCCGAGTGTTGCTAGAGCAACTGCACTTGGTAGATGTGTTGCATGCAGGACATTCTAGATTTACAGGATCAGGTTCGAGAGGAAGCATTTCTTGTTGAGAGGGAGTGTTAAAAAGTGTGCAACAAGAAAGGCTAAATTTAGGAAGTGCTAAAAATAGAACTGCTAAAAATAGCACTTCTAAAAATAACAATTTGGCCAATGAACATTTTGGCCACCTTGGGTGAGAGGTGAAACTGCTAAAAATAGCAATCCTGGGTCCCTTCGTATTTATAGCAGTCCCTGGTCTATCTATAGGAAGTAAATTCGAATTTGAAATTAACAACAATTTGTAAATTAATTAATTAATTCAGTTTGAGTTAATTAGTTAAGAAAAATCAAACTTGAAGTCTTTGTGAGAACATGCAATAATTTCTCCACTGATTGGGGAATGTGTCCTTGATTTGCTCCACTGATTGAGGAATTAAGGATGAGTTCTATATTGAGAGGATCAATTGACTTATTTTAACTTAGTCAAGTCCAGTTAGATTAATTTAACAATTTGTTAAATTAATGAGATTCAGTTTGTTGATGCTTACATGCATGTGACAAATGGTATTTTCAAATAACTGAGTATTCACTCATGGATAACTGATGCATGTTAGTTCAGACAGAGACCTAGTTTAGATCAGAGAAGGGATAATGTACTATCAGTTGGATGAATATTTTTCCTATAAAGGAAGTTGATCCATGATGAGTATTTATCTCCTTCAAGTTTGTGCAGTTAGATCAGAGGTTAGTGAGTGTGTGAAGAGGCCAATTCACACAGGTGGCAGCACTGGACCCCAAGGAAACTGCACAATGAAATAGGAGGCTTGGAGGGTAGAGGAGAAGGTTTGTGAGAAGCCTTTGACTATCTATGAGCAACAGAGGGATTGTACTAAGAACTGGATAGCTTCCGAGCTAAGGCTTTGTGTAATGCGGACTATATTTACACTTGTATGATAATACAGAGATGGGGTTTTAGGCAGGTGCTTTCCCCGGGTAAATTATTTTGTGTTATGTGAGAATGATTCCTTCTTATCAGTTATATGTGTTCTTATTGATGTTGCTCATGGTTGATTAAGCTTCCGCTAATATTTTTGTAGAAGTAGATTAAGTGTTTTTCTTTAATACATTGCATTACCGGGTGATCTACAGGTGGGAAATTTCTACATGGTATCAGTGCTAGCTGATTTGTAGAAAAAGTTCTAAATGGTATCAGAGCTAGCTGATTTGTAGAAAAATTATACATGGTATTAGAGGTAGCTAATTTGTAGAAAAAGTTCTACATGGTATCAGAGCTAGCTAATTTGTAGAAACATTTCTACATGGTATCAGAGCTAGCTGATTTGTAGAAAAATTCTACAAAATTCTACATCTTCTTCGTTTCTTTCTTTAATTCATCGAGGGCACTGATAAGTTCCCCTTCAAGGTCTACTACTCCTTCTTCTTCTTCCTCTTCAAATTCCATAATACCTTGTTTCTTGGAGTCTGTTTCAAAGGCCATAAGAAGATACATACTTGACTCATTCTCCGATGAGCCTTCACAGTTTGACTCTGCTGCTAAACTATCTTCTTTGGAGTAGAACACGTTCTTCTTATAGGGTTTTTTTCTTTTTGATGTATCTGGGACTTGTTTCCAAATTTCAGATCCTCTTCCCTTTTAGACTTTTCTTTATGAGGGAAATTGGAAGATAAATTTCCACATTTTCCAAAGTCAAAACTTTCTTAAAGGGAAACTTCCCTTTATATTTTCTTGAGCCACGCTTAAGTCTTCTCACTAGTTGATCCAGCTCCTGATCAAATTCACATGTGGAGCAATATTGATGATCTTTGTGATCCTTTCCCTTTCTAGATACTTTGAACTCCACTTCCTTTGCTTCAGATTTTCCTATTTCTACTCTCATCTCATAGGCTGTGAGAGTACCATGTAGCTGATCCATCTTGAGAACCTTTAAATTAGCTATTTCCTCAATACCTGAGATTTTGGCATTAAATCTCATGGGTAGAGATCTTAATATTTTCTGAAAGATCATCTCTTCCTTGACTTCTTCACCAATTCCTCTAATCATATTAAACATTTCATCAACTCTTAGGAAGTATTCTACTATGCTTTCATTCTCATTCCTTTTCATGCTTTTAAAACTCATTCTGAAAGTTTGAAGTTTCACTTGCTTGATTTTGTCATCTCCTTCATGAAATTGGTTAATTTTTACCCACATTTCATTAGAAGACTTATAATGCATAGCTTTTACATGTTCTGATTGATGAAGACCAACAAGAATGGCATGCTTGTATTTACCATTGCTTGGATATAATTTTTTTCCATTTGCATCAGTGGGAGGAATATCAGGGACATTGTAGTCTACTAGTATTGAAGTCCAAACATCTATTCCCAGGGACATAATATATGCTTCCATTCTTACTTTCCAAAACACATAGTTGGTCCCATCAAAGATTGGTACTCTACTTGAGTAAAATTCTTGACTCTCTTGCCTATGCATAATTCCTTCTAGTGTTTAAACTGTTGCTGAAGGAACCTAGGCTTTGATACCAATTGTTGGAATAAGGAATTTCTTGGGGGGGGGAGTGAATCAATAATTAAGAAACTATTTTTTCTTTTTCTTACTATGCTTACAATCCCTTCTTATGTTCTTTGACTTGTGAGATAATTTATTCATAAAACACTGAACCAATAATATTTTAGGCACACGTATTCAAAAACAAATCTCATGAGAAACACACATTTGACACAATATTTTTCACATGGAAACCCAGAGGGAAAAAACCACCAATTTGTTGTTTATTTTATGATGTAAATTAAGCACCCACTTAATTACATCTGTTTGTTTATGAGGATCCATGCACAGGATGCACCGACCCCCTTCGTTTTAGCAAGCACCAACTTGCCAAGAGGCACCGACCTCTTTAGTATGCAGGCACCAACCTTCTTTTGGTTAGCAAGCACCAACTTTCCAAGAGGCACCAACTTGCCCTTGCCACTATTCCACTACTTCATAAAATTTTCAAACTGAAAACAAAGGCATACAATTATAGAAGTTAAATACCAATAAATGGATGTATACAGATTCAATTTTTGCACTCTGCTTTTTGTGCTCACTTGCAACAGATCTCCTCTTGCTTTTCTCAACAACACTTCCTCTGTGCTATGCCTTCACTATCAAGGGATCTTCACTGAATTTTCTCCAACACTATCCTCTCCATTTTCCACACAACACACTCGCTGCTCTTGTCACACTATCAGACAAATTCCTCTCAGGTGCTTCAACCCCTCTATCACTATGTGCTCCACTCACAGCTCAATACTCTCACACATCTACTCAATTCCCACTTATCTCAATGGAAGTTATGTGTGTTGTTCCCATGCTACACTGAGCTCAATGTAGTCTATGTCACCATCCATACTTCTCGCAAGTGTACTCCTAGCATGGCGCTCCATTCTTTTGTTGCATCACTATTTACCAATTATGTCACTGGATTAAAACATAAGAATGGGCTTCGTTTACTTCACCATCTCACTGTGTGACTCTCCATGCTGAGAATTTAATCTTATTCCACCTGCACATTCCACTAAGACTCCCCATGTATACTAATGGCTCAGAGAGCTTGATTGTACTTCCATATGGCTTCCTTTTTTTCCGTTTATTTCTATAATACATCCACATGATATCAGAGATAGATTTCTTTCAATCATCGAGACAAGCATAGTAGTGTCACTGGATTAAAACATAAAAATGGGCTTCGTTTACTTCACCATCTCACTGTGTGACTCTCCATGCTGAGAATTTAATCTTATTCCACCTGCACATTCCACTAAGACTCCCCATGTATACTAATGGCTCAGAGAGCTTGACTGTACTTCCATATGGCTTCCTTTTTTTCCATTTATTTCTATAATACATCCACATGATATCAGAGATAGATTTCTTTCAATCATCGAGACAAGCATAGTAGTTCTTTGACTGTAGCCATTATTCCCGTGACTAACTCCTCTATTCTGCATTCAATCCTACAGTTTCTGACCCATACACCTTTCAACTATTTGTATTACACTATTAAAGATTTCCCTTATCGACACTTTATTCTTAAAAAAACATACAAAAACAATGAGTTCCGATTTTTCCCTGGCTCCTTCTTGTTTAGCCCCTTTTTGCATTTCCACCATAAGACTGAGTGTGGTGACCAGAGGCTTAGCCTTAAGGTGCTAATTCCTTTAGGATTTTGTCAGGGGCCATTTTCCTTTGTTAATGTTCTACGCCTTATTTCTATTAGCTTCCTCTTGACCATGTGCTAACACATCGGAGCCCCCTTATCGGAAATTTATCAAGTTTTAATTGTTATAAAGTGTTGAGCTCATCATCCTTCAATTTTCAACCTTCCAATGTGACATCATCATTGCTACATGGCACTTCCTGAGTGGTGACATGTGTCTCCTAGATATGGCCCATTAGGCCCCCTCAAAATTCCAAAACATCTTGCCACGTGTCCTTCCATACCACCATGTAATTCTGACATCGACTGCCACTTGTCCCTTATTGGAGCCAACCAGACACTGCCATGTGTCCTCATCAGAGCCAATCATATGCTACCATGTGGCCTTATCAGAGCCAATCACATGTAGCCACATGTCTTGTTATAGGAGAGAGAAAAGGGCTTGCCCACCTTTGCTTTTGTGATGAATTCGTTTGTTATTTCTCTTTCGGCTTTCATGATGACTTTTAATGCAATCGAAACTTTACCCATATCACATATTTTTAAAGGGTCCACACTAGGAAAGTTCTGATCTTCGATCTTCCAATCTGTTGATATATGATACAACCTGCTTTGATGTTACAATGTGCTGGTCCGCCAATCTCTGGGATTCCGATCTCCTCCGATCACTGATATGGAAAATGTCGTTGGACCTCCAATTGCCGATAGTGTGATGCACCGATAATGTGAATGACGATATCTTTGGTTTTCGATGTTGCGATGCATCGATTTTCTTGACCTCCCATATTCATGTATTCCTTTCCTGCCTAAGGCTTCAAGTCCCTGAACTTCAGCATGCCATAACTTTTAATCCAGTAGTCCATTTTTAGACTTCTGCATATCATTGGAAAGCTTATTTAAAGAAATTTCCAATTGGGATGGTCTGATATAGGCTTTGAGTCTTTTTGTTTCTTTGAAGGTGACTGCAAAATTCTCTTCCCATTTACTCTTTGGATAGTTGAACACCAACTACCATGTTGATCATATTATGGCTTCTTCAGTAAGCCTGTGGCTACCATGGAGTTCCATCCAAACACCCAATCATCATGTTGAACCTTATTTGAAATCAATGCCAACACTTACACAGACACCTATATGCCATCAAATTTCCAACAATTTTCTCTTTGCTTATACTTTATGTGGTTCTGTTGCAACTACTACTTGACTCTTTACTACAGCTCTTGCATAATTGTTGCAAAGTCTTCACAATTAGCACTTCTCAAGTCTTGTTTTGCAAAATTTCTCAGTTCGTAAACCCCTCTTGGGTGCATTCTGTATACAATTTGAAATGGGCTCATTCCTTTGCTTCTATTGGATGATCATTGTAAGAAAACTCATCTTGAGCAAGTACTTGATCCCAATGTTTGGGATTCTCACTTACCAAGCTTCTATTTACCACCTCTATTTTCCCGTGAATCTATGGGTGGTATGTCGAACTACAATTTAAGTTAGTGCCTAGTTTCTTTCATATGGTCCTCAAAAACTGACCTAGAAACCGTGTATCTTGATTTGAAACAATGCTTCTAGGAAAACCATGAAACCTCACAATCTCTTTAAAAAAATAATTTTGCAACAATGGGTGCATCAATGGTCTTTGTACAAGATATTAAATTGAGATTTTAAAAAACCTATCCACAACAACATAAATAGAAACATTTCCCCTTTGGGTTCAAGGAAATATAAGAATAAAATCCATAGCCATAGAGTCTTAAGTCCTGTTTATAATTGGAAGTGGTTGATATAGACCTATATTCCAGCTTCTTCCCTTAGGTTGCTAACATACCCTGCATCTTTCAACAAATATTTTTACTTCATCTTCCATACATGGATATTAATAAGAAACATTTAACAGATAAATGGTTTTATCAATTCCAAAGTGTCCTCACAATCCTCCAATATGTTTCTCCTTTATCAAATTATTTCTCATAGAGGATTGGGTATGCAAAGCTTTCTATCCGTGAAAAAAAAACCTTCCTAAATCATATATCTTGACCACTAGGTTTTGTTCATGCTTGGGCTCTCACATACTACATATACTTCCTTGGAATCTACATCATTCTTGTACATATCCTTGAGTTCACCAAATCCTAAAACATTAACTTGAAATTATTATAGAATTAAATTAGTTGTACTTAGCGCATCATCTACTTTATTTGATGAACCACTTGTATGCTTAATTACAAAAGTAAATCATTCCACCCATTTAACATGCCTTTGACTCAATTTGGTTGATTGCTAATAAACTGCAAATCATGGTTTTTAGTGTACAAAACAAACCCATTGGGCACAAGATAATGTCTCCATTTCTTCAAGCCCTGAACTATAACATAGAATCATTTGTCATAAGAAGAGTATTTTTTTTTGGCTTCATTTATTTTCTCGTTGAGGTAGGGAATTGGTCACCCTTCATGACCTAAAACTACACTAATATCAACTCCACTCACATTTGTGTCAACCTGAGGAAAAATAAATAAAGAGTTTGGTAGAGCCAAACAGCTTTTTGTGATATTTTTCTTTCAACAATTTAAAATTTTTATTTGTTGCTACAATCCACTTGAATGGTTGTTTACTTTCTTGATGGTTTCCAATATGGATGCAAAACTACTGCTAATTTTTTTAATAAATTTTCTATAAAATCTTGTAAGGCTGTGAAAGCTCCTTCAAAAATATTCTTTGGAACATGAAAGAATATGAAATTCAATAATTTCTTTAACCTTTTCGATTTCCATTTTTAAACCATCTTCAAAAATTACAAAGCTAAAATACACCAATTCCCTTTCATAGAAATACACTTCTTCAAATTAATCAACAACTTTTCTTGCTGCAAGATACCTAAAAATAAATTGAGTTGTTTTAGATGCTCCTCCTTTATTTGGATGTACACTAAAATGTCATCCAAATAAATAATTTCAAACTTACCTACAAGCTCCTACAAGATCTCATTCATCAACCCCATAAAGGTGTTGGGTGTATTAGTAAAATCAAAAGGTGTCACTAAACATTCATACAATCCATGGTTTGTCTTAAGTTCTATCTTCCACTCGTCCCTTTTTGTAATCTTAATATAATGGTATCCACCTTTTAAATCAATTTTAAGAAGTACTTGGGATCACTCCAACAATCAATTAAATCAATAACACATGGAAGTGCAAATTTATACCTGATTTCTATTTTGTTGATAGCCCTTGAATCAATGCACATTCTCCATCCACCATCCTACACTGAGTATGACAGGGACAACACATGGAATCAGAACTTCCTTGATAATACCCTTGTCAAAAAGCTATTGCACTTGTCTCTTCACTTCTTCATTTTCTTGTGGATTCATTATATATGTTGCCTTATTTGGAAGAATTGACCCATGGATTAAGTATATATGATGATGTATGCTTCTTAAAAGAGGTAAATTACGTGGAAACTCATCAAAAATTATATCAATAAAATCATTCAACATACCTTTAATTTATTTAGGAAAATAATCCAGGTCTATGCTTGTAAGAATTATCTTAGGCTTCTCAACCAACGCCAAATGTACCTCCTCCTTCTTGACCTCTTGTAGTAGTTCCCTACCACTCATCAAAAACATAGCCACACCAAATTTTTCCTTGGCTCCTTCATCTTGCAAGGGAAACAATGTATGATTCTGACCATCTTTCTTAGGTGTATATGATGCCAACACAACCTCATATCTGAGAGCAGGTTCACTCAGAACCCACTAGGCCCAGTCTTCTATCTAAAATGGCACTTCTTCTGGCCCTCGGGATATAAATCCATTTATAAAGTTTAATCATAGTGGAAGGAGTTAAATTCAAGGATGCATACATAATTTCATATAAAAGAGTATGTAACCAAGTAGCTTAAACACATGAAAATAAGCGAAAATCATAAAGAAACCATGAGATCAAAGGCACACAAATGATTTGATTATGGAGTTCACCCAATGTGGGCTATGTCTCCAAGCCCTATTCAAAGTGGGGAGGCCTTCTTTCATTAAATGGAAATGAATAAATGAATTACAATCAAATTTAGATAAATGACCCTTATACCTCCACTTATGGTGAAGGCTTGAAGATGGAGACCCCGACTAGAGAAACATACTACACGGTTGGATTCATGGTGAGAAATCGTGTAAAAATGACTATAAAATTGTCCTATTACGACACTGGAACTTATGGACCCCAAGGGGATCTTCTCGTCATCAACACATATTTCTTGTTCAAGGTTTTGCCCCTGTGGCCTCTTACAGTTCTGCTGGTTAGACTCGCTTTGCTCTCCACCGGTTTGGTCAAATGGAAAATGTGATAGTTTAAATAAAATTTCGTGGGTTAATTTTACCAAACAAGTCATTTTCTCATTAGATGGCAATTCCGGGTTAGGAATTTTGGTTGGGGGGACGTCCTAGGGTCAAACCTACAGGCCTCCCCGTTTGGTGTGTCTGTGTTGTGTTTTTGATGGCTTTTGGTTAGGGCCGCCCGAGAGGTGGGCTGGCCATGGTGGCTAGACGTGTTCAAACCCTGCCAACCTCAATGGTGTTTACAAGTGGCATCGAAAGGGTGGTGGGTTCACCTATGGTGGCCTACCCACATATGATATAATACATATATATGCAATGTTGTTGGGGGGTAGCGGGGATAGCAGCCTGCCACCCCAATTTTATTATTTTATTATTTATTTTTTATTTTATATAAAAATGGACAAAATTACGTTGTCAGTTTTTAAAGTTATTAGGAAAATTAAGGAGGCAATAAATTCACCCTTTCTGACCACCATTTTCCGTGCATCATCCCTTCACCAAATTGTTGCCTCGTTAGTGACTACCACTTGTCCTAGTTTGATAAGAACTTTAGCCAACTATATATTGATCATACAAATTCATATTTGAGTGTTGTTCATACCATTGGAATAAAGGAACAAGAACTACGATGTGGTCTTGGTTTCACTTCCATCTGATGTCCTATTTCAAGGTCACTTCTATTTCTGGAGCCACCCAGATCGTTCCTCCCCACTAATGAGCTTTTGGACTGCCAAAATATTTATCAGTCAATTGCAAAGTGAGGGAATTTATCCCTAACTTTCTTCTTCTCAATCCATCGGGCCTTAATTGGATGCATTCTCTTGAAACCAATACGAAGGTACTCCACGTCTCCCCATCGTGAAGTCATGATCTTTTTGTCAAGGATGATGTCTTCGGTAGCTTGTCCAAGTATTCTGGTGAAAATTTGTACATTGTAGGATCCTGTCCCACCTCTTCGGTGTCCATGATCAATAGAGGCTCATAAAGATTCAAGTTTTCAATGTTCACCACTAAGTACATCTGCATGTATGTTGGAAAATTGAGATGAAAAGAATTGTCGCCAATCTTCTCTAATATGGTGAATGGGCCATATCAGATTGGTCTCAACTTATTTCCTTCCCCTTTCATTCTATCTTTGTTGATGTGGAGCCACATTTTGTCTCCAACCTAGAATTGGTGATCAAATCGGTGCTTGTCATGTCGAGCTTTGTATTGTGCTTCAATTTTCTCCAACTGATCTTGCACTACCTAGTGAATCATCTGAATTTGTTGAATGAACTTCTGCACTTTTTTCCTATCATCTTGCCCACTGGAATCTTCATCTCTCCTAAAGACATTGTCTAAGGGATCCTTTGGAAAATATCCAAAGCATGTCTCAAACAGTGAGCTATGAGTGGATGAATGCACTGTTTGGTTGTATGCATGTTGTACATGGGAAGCTGCTTGTCCCACAACTTGGGATGCTTTCCACAATAGGCTCAGAGTAAGTGTATCACCATGCGGTTGAAAACCTCTGTTTGTCCACCAATATGCAGATGAAATGGCGTGCTCCTCTTCAACTTGGTGTCCATAATTCTCCACAAACTTGTCCAAAAATATCCAAGAAAGTGGGAGTCTCTATCAGACATAATGGATGTGGGTAACCCAAAGTGGACCCATACAAATTGGAAGAAGGGATGAGAAGTCTACTCTGTAATGACGTGCTTTTTACAAGGCATTAAGACACACATTTTGCTAAATCGATCCACAATGACATACAAATAGTCATGACTTCTCCTATACAAAGGAAAACTGCCTATAAAATCCATTGAAACACTTTCCCATGGATGAGTCAGAACAAGGAGTGGTGTGTAGAGCCCCAATTTTCTATTAGTGGGATTGCTAACTGAACATAAAACACATCCCTTTACATATTGAGTCACAATATTTTTCATGTGAGGCCAATAACAAAACCTTTGGAAATGAAACAAATATTTTCCTACACTAAAATTATCTGACACAAAAGAGGTATGCACCTCTCCGATTACATGTATCCTTTCATTGGTGGGAATACAAAGTTTTCCAAGATGGTACAACAATTTTCCCTGCAAATGATAATTTTCCACCTGCGATCCATGATTCAACTTTACATATATCTTCTTAAAAAATATTCATCATCAACATACTATTCAACATAACATTCAAAATATAAAGAAGCATTTTGTAAAACTATAGATGCATAAATAGGAGGGTGAGAAAGCATATCTGCCACTTTATTGCAGGTTCTCTTCTTGTATTTCATTACAAAGTGAAACTGTTGGAGGAATCCCATCCATCTGAAATGATGCGCATGATGATGATTGGTTTGTGATTGGAGGTACTGCAAGGGCTGGTGATCTGTGTGAATGATGGTCTCCTTTCCAATCAAATCATGCTTCCACTTCTTTACGCTTTGAACCAAGGCATATAACTCCTTGTCATATGTGGGATAGTTCACAAAAACTTGGGAGAATGTCTCAGAACAATAACATACAGGTTTCCTTTGTTGCATCAACACTGCTCCCATGGCATGTCGACTGACATCTTTCTCAATCTTGAAATGATACTAGAGGTTAGGTAAGGCCAAAATTGGCGTGATACTGATCTTCTCTTTTAGCGTATTAAAGTCTTTATGCAACTTTCCTCCCCACTGAAAGGTTTTCTTCACACTCGTAAATGCATGTAAGGGGGATGCAATTATAGAGAAGTTGGTAATGAACCTTCTCTAGTATTGTACTACACCCAAAAAGCTATAGACTTTTGTAACATTGGTGGGTTTAGGCCACTTTACAATCACATCAATTTTAGAAGGATCGATTTTCAATTGTCCACCACTCACAATGTGACCCAAGTAAACCAAAGAGGTTTTACCAAATTCACACTTAGAAATTTTGACATACAATTTTTATTTCTGCAAAACATCAAGCACCTTTTTAACATGAATCACATGATATTATCATGTCCTACTAAAAACAAGAATGTCATCAATATACACAAGTACAAAATCATCAAGAAAAGGTTTGAAAACATCATTCTTCACCCTCATGAATGTGGCCAGAGCATTTCATAGTTCGAATAACATTACCAACCATTCAAGAAACCCCTGTTTCATATTGAATGTAGTCTTCCATACATCCTATTCTGCAATCCTGACCTGATGATAGCCACTTCGCGAGTTCATTTTTGTGAAATAGACAACATTTTTCAATTGATCTAATAGATAATCAATGTGAGGGAGAGGGTACCTATTCTTCACCATTATTTTGTTGAGTGCCTTGTAATCCACACACATCCTCCATGTGCCATCATTCTTTGGCACTAACATGATGGGTGAGCCATATGGAGAAGAACTTGGCCTTATGACCCCTTGATTCAACAATTCCAGCTATACTTGTTTCTTTATCTCCTCCATATGAATGGATGATAACCTGTACATACCAATGTTGGGTAAAGGAGAATCCTACTACAAGTGAATCTCATGTTGGTTCTCACACTTTGGAGGTAACCCACTTGGTTCCTGAAAAATCCCATCATAGTTAGAAACAATTTCAAACAATTCCTTTTTATGAGTGGGTTCACAACCTTGGAAAGCTTCATATGTCTCGACATATTTTTATCTCACAACCATGAGCATGCACCCTTTACTGGAATTCATCAATCTCTTCATCTAACTTGTAGTTACAAGATTGGCACTGATTTTTGTGCGATGAGATCTAACAATGTATTCCACCTCATATTTTGTGAGATTATATTTTTTTTCATGGCGAAAGAACACTGATTTCCTGTCATACAAATATGGACTCCCCAATACAATACCACATATATCCAAGGGAACAACATCAATATCAAAATCATCTACTAATTTGGATGCAATCACAAATCTAGCTCTACATTGGTTGGTTACATGCAATTTTTCTTTATCACATCCCCAACCAAGAGGTAGGGTTTTATATGAGGCTTGGTCTTTAATCCTAAATTTTTAACAAAGGATTCTGAAATCAATTTTTCTTGTGATCCCATATCAAACAAGGCTTCCACTTTAATATAAATTCATTATGACTGTAATGTGGAACAATTCAATCCTTTCATTCACTAACAAGAGACTCATTTGAAGAACTTGTACTTACGTGTGATTCAGAATTTTCATTAGCATGAAGAGAAAGAGTACCTTGTGTGACCACTACTATGATCAATGTCTCATCATCGAAATCAGTTCCAAGGTCCTACTGTGTGGTTGCCACCATCGTTTTCTTGTTCTTCCCACCAAATCTCTTTGGTTTCAACTTCGGATGTAATTTCCAACAATGTTCATCATCATGGCCTTCATTCTTGCAATCTGTGCAACATGGATTTTCTCCTTCCTCCTTCTTGGTTGTAGCTACCTTATTGTCCTTTCCCTTGCCTTTCCCTTTGAACTTTCCATTATGAGGTTTGAAAGATGATTTATTTGATTGATCATCTTTTTCATTCTTTCCCCTTCATTCAAGGTGAATGGCCTTCACACTAGCCGCATCAATAGTAGTAGGCTCAAACAATAACAAAGAATGACTGATGTAACTATGCAAAGAACCAATATATTTTCTTACAGTTTCTGGAAAATCAAGTGGAATGCCCGAATTTAAGTCTTGTTTTCTAAAATATTCTATGAAGCTTTATACATTTTGACCCTTTCCTTGTCTCAAATATTGCCATTATATTAAAGCCTTTTGTCGATAACACAAAGGATAAAATTGATATTTTAAAGAATAAACAAAATTGGACCAAGAAGAAAGGAGTTACCCAAGTTTTTGCTACATTTCTACAACTTTCTCTCCCACCAGATGAGAGTAGTGCCACTCAACTGAAGAGATGTTAGTTTGGATATTTGCCTCATCTTCCTTGGTTTGTTGAATCTGGCAATAAACCTTGATTTTTCTAATCCAATTGTTTAGTTTCTTTGCATTACATTCTCCATTATATGTGGCCAATCAAAATTTACATATAGCTTAAAAAATGGCTTCTTAGATGTATTCCTATGATGGCTATTAGAGTGATGAGAACAAGAAGAAGAAGAAATGTCACTAGAGGATGGATAGGGTGGTTCAGGAGGCTATCCTCTTCCACCTTCATGATTTACCAATGCATGGCCATTTGCCTCTTTCTTCTGAGGCTTGATTGTCTTTTCATACTCTATAAATAACTTGTCAACTTTCTCTACCATGGTGAAGAATATCTTGCAATAATTTCGCTCTTCCTCCTTTCAAACTTCCTCATCTTCCATGTTCTGTCTTTGTGGTGCATGCCCTAGTTCAGGATCAAAGGATTTAAGTTTTTCTTCTCCTCTTTGAAGCTTGTTCTTGGTTAGAATTCACTCATGCAACTCACATCAAGAAGACCTACTGTAATACAAAACTTGATCTATATGTTTTAACTTCAAGGATACATACATAATTGCATCTAAAAGAGCATGTAACCAAGTAACTTAAACACATAAAAAGAAGTAGAAATCATAAAGAAACCATGCTATCAAAATCACACAAATTATTTGATTATGGAGTTCACCCAATGTGGTCTATGTCTTTGTGCCCTACTTAAAGTGGGGAGGCCTTCTTTCATTAAATGGCAGCAAAGAAATGAATTACAATCAACTTTGCATAAATGACGCTTATATGTCCACTTCTGGTGATGGCCTGAAAATGGAGACCTCGAATGGAGAAACAGACAACATGTTTGGATTCCTAGTGAGAAATCACGTAAAAATGACTATAAACTTGTCCCCTTCTGACACTGGCACTTCTGAACCCCAAGGGAATCTTCTCAACATCAACAAATATTCCTCGTTCAAGGTTCCACTCCCCTAGTTGCTCAGGGTTCCACTGGTCAAAACCGCTCTGCTCTATGCTAGTCTGGTCGGATGGAAAATGTGTCAGTTTAAATAAAATTTCGTGATTGAAGTTTACCAAACAAGTTGTTGGCTTGTTGGTTGGTGGTTTCGAGTTAGGAATTTTGGTTGGGGGGAGGTCCCGGGATCAAACCAATGGCCTCCCCATTTGGCGTGTTGATGTTGTATTTCTGGTGGCTTTTGGTTGGGGCCGCCCGAGAGGTGGTCTAACCATGCTAGCTGGGCAGGTTCAAACCCCACCGACCCTGGTGGTGTTTACAAGTGGCATCGGAAGAGTGGCGGGTCCACTTATGGCAGCCTGCCCACATATCATCTAATACATATATATGCAATGACCTTGGGGGGTGGTGGCCCGCCAACCCAATTTTTTTATTTTTATTATTATTATTATTATTATTATTTATTTATTTATTTTATATAAAAATGAACAAAATTCCATTGTTAGGTTTTAAGAGTTATTTGAAAAATTAAGGAGGCAACAAATTCACCCTTTCTGACTGCCATTTTTTGTGCATTGTCCCTTTGCCAAATTGTTGCCTCGTTAGTGACTTAGATTTGACATAGTTTGACCAGAACTTTGACCAACTATATCTTGAGCATACAAACTCAGATTTGAGTGCCATTCACATCATTGGAATCAAGGCAATGAGAACTATGACCATGTCCTAGTTTTAATTCCATCTGATAACTTTGATTTTTGGGTTATTTCAAGGCCACTTTTATTTTTGGAGCTACTTTTATCAAGAACCTTCACCACCCATAGGGAGCTCCATCACTAGAGAAGTCACATCTAAGAGGCTTAAAGCATAAGTTTCCTTGTTACAAGAGAAAACAGAGGAGCTACAAACAAAAACAAGGTATCTATTGGGAGAAAAATGACCCCCACAACAGAAACAAGGAGTGCTACAGGAGAAATAGAGGCTACTATAGGAGCAACAAGTGATGATATAGGAAGGGGTAGTAACATCAAAAGGAAGGCAATAAGGTCTCCAATAAATCCAAGAGCCTGATCCACAACCTAACCTTGAATCCTACTAAAAATTTATTGAAGGAGGTAGGATTATACCCAAGAAATTTGCATCACCACTCTTCTTTGAGTTGGAAAGGGAAAGAGGTAGGACTCATAGATGGATACAAATTATAGATTCCAAGAAGGTGAAAGATGTTGGCCTCATGGAGGATAAATTGAATGAAATGAGAAAGGAATTGAATAACTTAAGGCTAAGGGAGTCAATGATGAAGAACCGATTATATATAGAGAAAACAAGGCTAAGAGAGTTGGTGCAAGAAAAAAAAGTACAACTTGCCACTATGGAAAGTTTATCCATGGAATTCATATAATGTCGGAAACCATCCAAATCCTATGCCATATTCCTTGATCCAAGTTGACTCAACTCCCAGATTTAACCAAGATATTTTACTTTCATGATGTGATTAGAATTGCATTTAAAATAGCATAATTGAACATATATGCATGTTGTAACGAAGAAGGAACATGACAATCATCAACAACATAAAATAACAAGACATTGATAACGGAGTTCGTCCAGGAGGGACTACGTCTCTGGGCCCCAGTGTCAAGATGATGTAGGCCACTACATTAAGTGTTGTCAATAGTGATGATGTACATAAGAGGTGATGTCACTATCATACAAGGAAAATTCCCTCACGCAGGAGTGGCTCCAAGAGATGTTCCACTACAAGAACTCTTAGTCAAAAAAGGATTCCTATCAGTATGACATAAAACTCATGCATGATGATATTGAGCATCCCACCAACATGGCATAAAAGGGATCTCAATGCAAACATACATGGTGACACATGAGTATCCCATCAACATAAAAACAAATGGATCTCAAACCAAATATGACGAATCATGACAACAAGTACATCCCACATATGATTCCGTGTCACATCAAGAAGGAATCATGAAACAAGTAAGATAACAAGATCCCACATCAAACATCAAACACGGATCTGTGAAACACAATGCATCTCATAGAAAAAAGAAGTACATGAACACACTGCATATACCTCACATCTTGGGGCCATCTGAAGACAAGGATGTCAAACTGTTGAAGTTGGTCGTACCATCAATCTCGCGGCATCAAATCTCATGGAATGATTGTTTGCACGTTGAATGCTGACACCTGCACTCCACTTTTAAAAGTGGCTGAAAAATGAAATGAGCAAATAGAAAATCTGAATGCATCATTATATTTTTGGCATCGAATAGAGTAAAATCGACTGTCAAATTTTTGAATTCTGAGAAAGTGAAAATCTTGGGCTTAAGGAATCTTTTAGATTCCCCCTAGATTCCTCAAAGATTCACTCCTCTGGGTCCTCTGAAAATATGCTGTTCAAATCAGGAAACTGACTGCGCCCTTGGGTTCGTGTCGCTGAGAGGTGTAAGATCAACATAAAATTTGTTCAATTTCGACACTACAAAAATTTCACCCTCCTAAAAATTTCGCCCAATTATGGCTCTGCCTACCTCTTCTCTAGGCTCATGGTTCCACCTGCAAATAAATTACTTAAAAATTCATGCCTCAATTTCCATGCACACTCTTCACTCCTCCATCCTATGGGGTGCACTGACAAATAAGGTTTTTATATAAATTTCGGGCAGATTATCCAATGAGGACCATTTGGCATTGTGGTAAAAATCGAAATTAGTTGAGGAGGGGTCTAGTTGTCAAACCCTGCCCCTCCTGTTTTAATACATTATAGTTTTTACTTAAAAGCCCGCATATATGTTTGGGGGGTTGCGTCCGCATTGGGTGGCACGCCCCATAACCTACGCACACATGTATTTAATTGGGGGTCGTTATTTGGTGCAATGCATTAATTGTTTGGGCCATTGTGTGTTAAGTGGTGGTTAACATGGGGCCATTGCATGGGCAGGGCTAGCCCTCCCATCGGCAGTGGGTTCATCTCCCATCGACCTCTCTTCAAACATTCCCAAGTTTGAGGATAATTCTGGAGAGGACCCAACTAATCATATCCACTCCATCCTGTTGTGGCCACCAACAACCCCCCCTTTTTACTTAGTGTTGTCACTAATACTAAATAAGTGGGGACCCTTAGCAAAAAATTCAAAAAACTCAATTAGTGATTGTATTTCCTTGTCAATAAAACTTACCATCATGAACTTAAGAAAAGACTCTTGCGAAATCTTAAAAACTTAAGTTTTGTGATGAAGGAAGATTAAATTACTCCTTAAAGGATATTGCATCGCAGAAAGAATAAATAGTATGCCTACTTACAAGCTAAACTCCGAAATCGCGAGAATGCGATGCAAAATTACACAAAGATAAAGATATATCGTATAACAGGTCTTAGAAACACACTTATAATAAAAAACCGTAGAAAACACCAATATGCGTCAGTGCATATCGCGCCTCACAAGAAACTGCTTAACACAAAATGTGCATATCTTACAAATCATACGACATGCGATATTGCGACCATGCGATATCGCAACATTGCGATAGAGCGGTAAAGCGATCTTACAATAGGACAACAGAAAAACTTGCGATATCGCGATCTGCGATTATGCGATGTAGCGATCTGCGATATTGCAAAGCAAATTGCAAAATAGCTTCATCGAAGATTTTTCAGGCTCAGCATTCAAGAAAAAGCTTTTTCCATAAAACGGACTGGTTATATGCTTTATTGCTCATTAATAAGGTAGTTGCCAGTTGTTAATGAAATATTCTTTCGTGTTTATCGAAGATCCAGTTCACGTAAGGTGGTATACTTTTTGCATGTCTTCAGCATTTAAAGCTTTCCCATCACTGTTCTTATCATTACTCTCACCTCACTTGTAAACTGCAGGAACAAAGAACGAAAAGTTATACAAAGCAGTAAATAGGAAACTATGGGGAAGAAAGGTAAGGCTCCAATGTCCGAAGATAAAGAAATGACGCCCTTTTACACAAACATCGCATGCAACAAAGAAGTGGGTATTTCCACCTGGGAAGGAATTTATAATCTACTTGAAGAAGAGGATCCTAAGGTAACGAGATTTATGGCTACTGCATGCTCATCAAGGTCATCTGAAGCATCAGTTGCAAACTTAGCTTGTTCATTCCTGCACTGGATAGCAGCAAGACCCAAAATTCTCCCCTACACGGACATGATTAAGTGGGTACTAGATAGCGCTGATATTAAGAACAGACAGTTTAAAACTCAGGGCCAAGGACTTATTGGCTCATTTGCTCAACAAGATTTGAAACTTATGTATCATTTGCCAGAATGTCAGGCGATTTACAACAAACAGTTCATGGAGAAGTTTTCCAAAGAAAATGAAGACCTGGCAGAATCCACTAAAGACTGGTCAAGGAGGGATGAACCACTGAAAAAGGATAAACATGGTATGTATAGTACTGGTTCCCTCACTTCCCCATATTGCTTTGCCACTGCTATGATCTGTAGGCTTTACGGGAGGCCAGATATTAACAAAATTTCATCTGATTGGCTACCATTGTTGGATGCTGCCGTTAATTCTATTATTTTGGATTGGTCTAGAATACTGTCAGATAACTTAGCTACTGCCATTGTAAATTACCAATCTAAAAGAACTACTTCCCAAAGAATTTATCCCCCATTTTATTTATCGGCATATGTGATTGATGCAATTTTCTATGTTTCAAAGTTTCCTGTAATGGGATGGAAATGGACAACTCAAGACCCTCTACCCATTCATGTTTATCATAAAGAGTTGTGGGATTCTAAATTCTCCCCATTTTTCTACAAAATTTGTCATGGAGTCATGTTACCCCTCTACAAGATATTGTATGACAAAGATGCTCCAAGATGCTCTCCAGAAGTAGAAGTAGACATACAAATAGTCGCAAAATGGTTTGGAGAGGAATTGTTTACATATGTTAGAGTCTTCGGAAGTACCGCTTCCCCTCACATCTTACCTTTGTATGTTCTCGATAAACTCTTGGCAAAGGAAATTGCTTATTAAACCTGCGGAGAGGGAGGTTTGACTAAGGATTTAAAGGATAAGAAGAAAGCTATATGGCCACAATTTCCTCTAGCCTGTGGGGCCTTCTCATTATTTGATATAGGCCACATTTTGAAAGAAGTGAACAATATAACCTGTCTGCAATTATTCAAATTCACAGCAAGACCATTTGACCCTCACGATGTAGCTAAAATTTCACTATCGTGGTTAAAATAAAAGTGTTCTTCAAAGAAGCGGATCCTTTTGATGATGTGTTTTAACAAAAAAGCATGTTTGAAGAAATTCTAAATATGGCTCAAATGCGTTTCTCTCCAACAGAGTTTCAAAGATTCAAGACATATAGGGAAAGAAGACTAGCCAATATCCCTTTAGAAAAGCTAAGCCTATAACCCGCAAGGGAACCGACTCCAAGCATTAGCCTCAGTGAAAGCTATGATATAGGTAAATTCAAATCCAAATCCAAGAAAGAAATATCAGAACATTCTAAAAAATCCAAAAGTGACCATGGCAAAAGTGAAGGGTCAGTAAGGGATACTGCCTAATCAAAAGAGCCTGAACAACAACATGTGTTAACTTCTCCACAAAAATATCCTCCCATTCTCATCGGTTAGCCACCATCAGATAGAATTGAGCTAGACAAAGAATGGTAGAAATTCAATGATATGATTAACCTTGAAGGCCAAAGCGTAAAGACACCTGAAAATAATGTATAGGAAACAGAAGAAATGGTCACAGGAACAATCGATGATATCTCGGACGTGGAGCACATCCCTATTACCCCATCCTCTGAACTTGTACTCAAGATAGAGGAAATTCCTCCTCTTGATGTATTTTACAGTTCGCAACATAGAGCAGTAGTAAGAAGACAAAGGAAGAAGAGGAAATTGGAAAACGTGATATCTCATGACGCAAAGAAATTGGATGTCCTCTGGCGAGATCCTACTACTGATCCAACTGAGAATCTCACCAAATTATCCCAAATGGCAGGAGTTTATGCCTCTGCAACTATGGATAAAGCATCTGAAGTACAAAAACTGCTAAAAGAAAAAGAAGACCTAATACAAGTTTTGTAGCAACAACTGCAACAAGCCAATGCTAATAACGAAACGCATAGACAACTTGAAAGACTCCAGCAGGAATTCCAACAGATGCAGATAGGCTATCAGAACAGTTTGGTAGAGAAAGACAAGCAATTATAGGATATATAGGAAATGCACAAGGATGATTCCAAGCTCACAGAATTCATCATGGAATCCATTTCCCTGAATGAGCAATTACTACAGCAACAAGAAGCACTAAGCCAAATAATATCGCAATGGAACTCATATTGGGAAATAAGTGATACAATCACCAATCAAGGCGTAGATTTGCAACATGATTATGATTTAGTTGATTAACAAGTTACTGAATACTTGGCTTCGCAGGAAACAGAGGAGGGAAAAAGAGAAGGCGCACCAATAATAAATGACAAACATAAAGAACTTCTCTTCAATAAATGGTACACATAGATTAGGGAGGCTGAGCAAGGAGTGGAAGAAGTAGCTACATTAGAAAATAGCCTTATTGATTGCATAAATGAGAATTTGCATAGAGAAAATTTAGTCTCCGAAACCACTCTAGGATATCTACCAAAAGTACAACAGCTACAATCAGACTGGAGACAGAGGGCTCAGGAAAAGGTAGAATCGATTAGAATATTAACTAAGTTGAATTGGGAATCTTACCGGGATTATTTAGTAAAACCTCATAGCGAGTGTATGACTCTCAAAACCATCATCAATTCTGCCGAAAAGATGGCACCAACTCTAGCAGATTTTGTTTTCACAGGACAATTAAAGGCTGAAGTCGACCAACTGACTTTGCTCAAGCAAATGCTGAATGCTTGCGATATAAAGGAGAAAATACATAAATAGTTAGTTTTAGATTTAATTTTAGAAATATTTTTATTTTATTTTGCCTAGAAAAAGGATGGTCATTTAAACTGTATCCTAAATTTTTGTAAATAAGTTATTTTTAGGCTAGTTAGTAGTATTTAAACCCTTCTCATGCATTTAGAGAAGGGTCTAGAAATTTATCAAAAACTTGTCCTCAGAACATGCACTTTTGCACCCTCCAAGGAGGTTTTGGCGAATGAATGGAACAGGATTTATTGATTTTTTCATCTGATATCTGTTACTGATGTTGCACTTCTGTACTCTTAGTTGATGTTGGATTGAGAAGAGATAAATCACTATCGCTTGAAGCTCATGAGTAGAACTAGTTATAAATGGTACTTTTATCTCTTAACTATTTCTATTTCCTGTGTTAAAGTGATATTTAAATTCAATTATTTATATGTTAATGCTTGAATGCCTGAGTTATCATTTGGCACTTTTGTACGGTGATAGCTATTTATTTGTGCTTAATATATAAAGTAGCTTAATGTGAGATATGTTTTTCACAACTGTTTCACCTAACCTTTTATGTGAAGTGGTTTATCTATATTGAATTCTTTTCTTATAACAGTTGAATGATCTTTATTACCAATTGTTATTTGAAATCATTTTAGATCTCACAGAAGAAAGATTACATCCCAGGTTAGTATAGACTTAGATATTTTTGTTTTATTAGAATACAATAGCATGTCATTAGATTAAAGTTAGAACTAGAGCATCTTAATTAGGATATATTAGATCAGAGATATCATATTCTACACACACACACTCAAAAATTGGGAAACTAGTCCCATTATCCCCAGTCGGACCCGCTATACCAAATGGAAAAAGAGTTGCCAACCAAGGTCCAGACCGGGCGGGTATCCCCCTTGTTGTTAACCCGATTTTCGGGGCTTCAACACATCCATATGTGGTTTTCATCTAATTCCATCACTGATGACTCCATTCGTCTTTGGTTGTTTCAAACACACACTCACTGGAGATGTTGTGAATTGGTACATTGACCTACCCTCCACTTCTCATTCCACTTTTGTGACGCTTTCTAAAGTGTTTCTTTCATAATTTCAGTTACCTCTCAGATATGACATTGGTATGGAGCTCTTGACCACATTTCATCAGTCCTTTGCCACCCGTCTTTCTGACCACGTCTAGGAATGGAATAGAAGGAGCATGTACCGTGCCCCTTCCTTCGAATATTGTGTCTACCTCAATTGGTTTCTTAGGAATATTTTAGCTCCCATTTCCAAATATGTTTCATCTCACTTTCATTAGACAGAGGAAGAGGCTCTCCAAACCTCTCTGAGATATGACTTGATTTATGCTCAATCTGGTTATGTCTATACCATTATAGCAATCCTCCCTCATCCTGGTGGTGCCAATGCACCGAGGGCATTTCACGCTACCGATGGTATCATTGGATCTATTTCACATCCTTCACTGTATCCTCAGCATAGTTATGGCTATCTGCAGGGGGGAACCAATTCCTCCAACACTTATCCCCCTCCTGCTAGCAACGTGTATTCAAGACAAAACACATCTTATGAATTCACCCAACCACATCAGTAGATGTCAGGGCCAACCAGTGCTCAACCTATATACTAGACTGTTTCCCCTTCACCATATTATATCTATGCACCTATGAGCACTCTAGCCCCTTAGGCATTAGCGTAATAGCCTCCCATGCATCCTTAGCCCTAATAGCCACTGCCCCTTCAAGGTCAAGCATATGCACAACAGAGTGTGACCAATCCCAAAAATTCAAAGAAAAAGAATAAGGGGTAGCGTACCAAGGGTAACCAGGGTAACTAGGGTAATAAACCTAATCAACACCAGGGGAACCAACCTAACACCAACAACCAGTGATCCGAAATTAGATACTTAAACTCTCTTAAAGCTACCCGAACTCTGTAAAAGCTCATACAAGAGTTTAAAGTCTTATGGATTTCGAAGCCTATTAGAAATAACCTTTGAATAATGATAATTTACAACTAGCACAGAGAAATGAGCACCTTCGGTCAAAGCGCATTGGCCGGTGGCCCATGGGGACTGTGCATGGCGCAAAAATGGCAGTTAGGAGGCTCAGACCAAAAAACAGAGGCTGTTTCTAATGTGCGATTAGCGTAAAGAACTAATCGTGCATCACTGGGAAAAACCCCTCGAGAAGGAGAAGCCCCAAGTGCTCGGTCACAAGGGGAACCATGAAACCGTGGGAAAAGCACTAAAACAAACGGTAGGTCCCACACTCCAAAACTGACGGTATATCAGGGGCACCCTTTGGTGGTAAGTGGATTTGGCTGAAATCGAGTGATTCCATTCATTGCATGATGTGTGTCTGACAGATGAGAGAGAAAACCGCCTCTCATCGTGCACTAACGGTTGAGAAAGTCAACTATGAAAAACGAGCGAATATCGTAGGATCTAGGGGCTCCATATCTAATGGTGGAGATTTCACCCGATGGATGACTGGACCTGATGGAGAAATAAGCCACGACACATAAATATTTGAAGTTCGAGTGGACGATGAGTTGGAAGAGATTTTTGTTTCATGAGCATTCTTGGAATAAAATAGAAGTGATTTTTTTTTAAATATAACATTATCATTCATTTCTGCACATTCATGCACTTCGTCGATATCTTCAACAACTTTTCTTCAAAAGGCCATAACTTCTTCATTCGGAAGCTGTTTTCAGAGCTGTTTTTTTTAATCAGCCTAATTTTTTGACATATTTCCATTGGAACACTTAGTTTCAGCATCTAGTCCTTTAGTTTCTATTAAAATGGAAAGCTCATGCCAAGTTATTCTTTACAGCACCAACTACTTCCAATGGTGGTCCTACATTATGGATTTACTTAGAAGTAAAGGTCTTTAAAGAATAGCCTGAAGCCAAGAAACCAAACCTCAAGATGAAGATAAGGCAGCCAATGGGAAAATATGCAAGATCAAGCACGTGGGTTGATAGGGATGTCTATTTCTCCAGACCTTAGATTCCATGTCACATAACTTGATACTCCTAATGAAGCAATGAAACGCCTCAGTAAAGTTTTTGGAATTAAAAATGAAATTAGAGCCCATGAACTCGAAAATGAGTTGCTTACATTGGACTCCAATAATTTTTCTTCCATTGAAGATTTTTTGTCCAAGTTCAAGACCCTTATACTTCTCTTAGAAGGTGTTAAGGTTAATAAAGAAGATGGTAGCCTTATCTATTCCATTCTTACTAAGTTGGGACCAGCCTACTTTGTGTTTGTTTCCACCTTCCATTCTACTAGACAAGTCTTTATTTCTCAAGGACAAGACTACAAGTCCCACTCTTTTAATTCCTTTTGTGATTCTTTAATAAGAGAACAAGAAAATCTCTTATATATTGGTCTTATTAATCTTGGAAACTCTTATAAGAAATCCTTAGCCATCCAGCAGCAACGAAATTCAAAGAATCCTAAGAAGCAATATCCTAAAAGGAATGGTCCTAAACTAAACAAGGGTCCTAAGCAATTTCAATCTCAAAATGAAAAATCATTTCAACAAAATGTTAAGGCAAATAAAAACAAAGGGAAGAAGACTAATAGATATTGCCACTTTTGTAATCGAGATGGCCACTTAGAATCCAAATGCTTTAAGAAGATCGAATCCTTGGAAGTAGCAATGAAGAAGCATAACATCCATTTCGAGCACTCTTCAACTTCAACTTCATCTTATGGAGTAGAACTTTCTGCATGTGGTTGTCAAGCATCATGGTCTGGTTATGCACTAAATGTATCTTCTTCTTGTCATTCTCATGAGTGACTCATTGATTCTAGAGCTTCTTATCACATGGCCAAAAACAAAGCCATGTTTTCTTCTTTAAATGATTTTAACACCAAAAATATATATGTTGGTGATGATAGATCTCTTAGTGTTGTAGGGACTCGAACTGTTCATTTAGACAATTGTCAATTTAATGATGTGTTGGCTTGTTGGGTCCTGGCCCAGGTTCAAAGGTGATTTAGCCAAACAAATCCAGGTACTTCTGGCCCTTTCGGCAAGAGTCCCTGGAGCGCAGACTGAGGTCTCACCCGAAGTAGTATAGGAGGGTACTAGAACCATGTTTCTACACCCTAGATATTTCTAATGAGTTCAAGTGTTCTGCAGTTCGTCCCTGTGCACACGTCACTGTGCACACTTACCTGTACCTCATAGCTTGAGATGTTATCTTCGCGCAACCCTACTTGGGGGCCGACCATTGTTATTACCCAAGTCCTTACTAGTATTCCACTACTTGTTGACTGACTTAGCCTACTTGTATACGTTATGTTATACTTAGCAATATAAATCATTCATACATGTGTGCACAGTAAATAAACAGTGTAATCACAATTTATCTCAAACATGTAATAACCCAAGAATAGATACATAGAATTAAGATAAACTTCTCTTTATTATTTTATTCTTTGGTTACAAGCTTGACTCTGCCCTATGCACTCAGCTGTAGGGATCCACACACTCAGCTGTGGACTACTAGGCCTCTGCACACTCAACTACAGAGCCTTCTCCTACTCTACGATCCAAGACACACTTTACACTTGCGACTCAATCCCTTAGACTTCTTCTCCTTTTACATTTAGAGCCTTCCTCTATTTATACAATCCCATGGTCCACGGACCATGGGTAGTCCAACATTACATTTACAAGACTAGAGTGGAAAACCCTGTGACTCTATCATACATTTCGTGCTCCACGCTCACAATTCGTGGAGACTTTACAATAAGATTAGATCAAAACTTGGGGAGCCCGAAAAAATGCCTTGGGGGGATTCCATGCCCAACAAGCCCCCAACGCAAACATCGTGACTCGCCCTCGAGTCACTCGGTCGGCGCGGCGATCTTGGCACGAAGTCCCTCCAACTATCCTCAAACCGTGCTGATGTCAGCAGTGCATTGAGCCACTGCTTGCTGAATCTGTTGCATCCTTTGTTCTGAGACCTCCCTATCTGAGGTTCTTCTCTGCATTAATTTGTGCATCCCCTATATGTGTGTGAGCTTTCCTTCGATGTTTGCCGTGATAGTGAAAGCCTCATCGATCCACGGCCGGATGCATGCTTTGAGAAGTGCCTCCTTATTTCACGTTGCATCCACCTCCTCCTTCAGTCCCTTAGCTTGTTGCATCCTCGCAAGCTGCTGAGTGAGGACTACTATTTGCACAGTTCCTCGAACACTGTCATATTTCTGCTAGAGTTATCGCTGTAGAAATTCCCACTTTAGATCAACAGATTATGCAATATACTAAAACACAATACAAGATCTACTTCTACAACACTTTGAGGACGCTTAATTGAATTGAGCAAGATCAAGAGAACACATATAACTGAGAAATGAGAAATCAATCAGGCATAACACATAAGAAATAAACCAAGGAAAGCCTCAGGCTAAAACCCAAACCTCTGTATTATCATACAAGTGGAAATAGTGCTCAAGTTACAAAAAGAATCAACTCTCAAGTTATCTTGCTCTCTCTTCAATCAAACAATACAACTCATAGGTTGAATAGACATAGTATATGTACTCCTCAAGCCCTCCAAGCCTCCTACTTCCTTATGCAGTTTTTCTTGGGGTCCAGTGAAGCCACATGTGTGAATTGGCCTCATCACACTCACAAAACTTGAAGAAGTAACTACGCAATCCTCAAGGAAAGAATTACTTCTACATGCAAGGAATATTCATAATGGAATATTCTAGCAACTGATAGTACGTTGCCCCTCCATATGATCTCAACTGGGTCTCTGTCTGAACTGACATGCATGAGTTATTTATGAGAGAATACTTAGTTATATGAAGTGCAGTCCTTACATGCATGCAATCATTAACTAACTGAACTTACATTAATTCAAAAAATTGTTTGAATTAATCTAACTGGACTTGACTTAGTTAACTGAGCCAACTAATTCCAACTCATTATTACAACTCATCCTTATCTCTTTAACTAATGGATAAATTCCTCAATTAATGGAGAAATTGTTGCATGTCCCCACATAGATTTTATGTTTGATTTTCCTTAACTAATTAACTCAAGATGAATTAATTAATTAATTTACAAATAACTACTAAGATCAAATTCAAATTTTACTTCACTATTTTAGTTTAGGGATTGACTAAAATAGGAAGGTATCCTGAAATGCTATTTATAGAATGCTATTTTTATCACTTCCATTTTTCCATCCATTGTTGCTAAGATCAACACTGACTAAACTACTATTTATAGCAATCCTATTTTTAGCATTTCTTGTTTTGATTTTCAACACTCGCACCTCTGTCTCTAGGCATTGGATGTTGGGGTCCTCCTGCAGAGTTGTGAGGAGCTCAAGTGCTTGCTCCAACAAAGTGGTACAGTCTTGCACTACACCTCCAATTTTTTCCAATCCCATTGCAATAGTGCTAGCGCGCTATTCTCGAACCTCCGGGAGGGTGGAAGGTTGTGTCTTTAACCACAGCTCGACAATTTGAAGATTTAGCTCTAGCTGAACCTTGGTCGTTTCTTCTCTAACCTCGCAGACTCCAGTTGCCAACTTGTGTATTTGCACCTCTACTGGTAGATCTATTGGGATGGCTAGCTCCGGGACGCATCAACAAGCGTCATCTACCACCTGCACCAACTGTTGATTCTACAACACCAATTCGTCGCACTGCAGGCTGAGTTGTTCCATGTTTATCTTTTGCTCGCTGAGAACTTAGATTGTGTGGCTCTCCCTAGCGTGCAGCTTTGCTGTTATCCCATCCTGTAGTAGATACAATGTCTCTCGCGGATGGGTAACCAAATTAAGGCCAAGGCCTTTCATCATGTTAGCCAAAATTTTGTCGATCTCATTCGCTGTAACTAGGGCCCCTTCCGACAACACTATTGTGTTTTCCATCTGTGTGTGCAACATCTGCTTTGCTGCCAATGATCCTGCTGCGAGGAGGGTCAAAAGGGTACCCACCTGATGGGGATGGACCTGTAACTCCTGCAGCTACACCCTAAGGGTCCCCAACACAGTCTCGTGCTCCTGCATAATATCCTGAAGAGCCTCATTGGTGGCATTGCATACCGTCTCACCGATGTCATAGAGATCACCTTCGGTTAAGGTGATCGGGTCAATGGCCAATTTCGAGGCCTTGACCTTCTTCCTTGGTCCTACTTTCTCTGCCATGTGGGTGCTTTAACTGTGTGGATGTGGTCCCTAGGTCCACATTCCCTTCTACTGTGTCTACTTCCTCTACTTCCTGCCCCTATGAGGGAATTTCTTGGCCCTCGTCCACCTTCTCGATCACTTCCTTTGCCTCCTATACTACTGCTACTGCTTCTGTGGTCATCTTCTACTCGGTTGCTTTCCATGCCACTTCGCACGCTACCCTTACCTCAACTGCTGTTATTTCCTTCCGCCTTTTCTCGACTAATTGTGTGACACGTAACTTGGCATCGTCCTTCTTCTTCTACGCTGCCGCCTTCTCAAGTTCTGCAAGATCTGGGGCATACCATTCTGAAGGCCATGTCTCTAAGATAGTAAAAATGGTGTCGTTAGTGGCTACAAAAGGTAGCTTCGTACACTGCTTCACCAGATCCTTACACGCGCTAATAAAAATGTTGTCCATATCAGCTTTAAAGTCTGCAAAACTATGCAGATTGTTGTATACTGTGGGCAACAGGCATAGCCTTCGATTGATCCACATCCGAATGTTCATCTCCATGAGCACCCAAAAGATTTTGGTGTCGAGTATTTGTTTCATGTCCTTTGTGACCCAGAGCGAAGCGTATTTTGCGGCCTTCGGTAATTCTCTGTCAATGCTGGCGAATTTACTGTCCTCGAGCAGTTCCCTCACTACGAGCACTATGGATAACAACAACCACGCATAGTGGAAGGTTTTACTCTGCTTCTAGGCTTCGTGAAAATTTTTCAAAAATTCCTCACAGAGGAATTTGAACCAGTTGAACTAGACCCCCTCCAAGCACCAGTTGATGAGCCCCAAATTGGGTAACTTATTGGGCTCATTTGGCCCAATTATCCTTGTTCAGTCCTTGTTCAATCCTTCATTTCTCATAACTTATGCATTATTTTTCAGTATGTTTATGTCATTTGTACGAATAAGGGTAGTCACTCATCCTAGGTGGCTAACACATGCTTATTTCAGGTTTTTTGACACATGTTGGAACAAAACCGAGCAATCATGGACTAGAAGACAGCCAAGCTTGAGGTGTGGATTCGTAGGCGGGTTGTCTATGACATTAAATAGCCCTTCCTCAGGATCTTCACCCCCAACTCCGAGCTCCAAAGGCCACCAAAACCGGATCTTGAAGGCAGCCAAACAGATTTTGGAAAGGGACTGTCTACTAACAGTTGGATAGCCAAGTCCCCCAGATTTAGGAGGCCAACTAGGGCCCTCATAGTGTATAAATGTTAAGGCCTCAACCTTCATAAGGGACTTTTGAAACCATTACATATTTTGCACTACAGTGCTGTCAGCTTTAGCTTGTTCTCTTGTAGCCATTTTGGCATAACTCTTGACTTATGACTATTTTTTGATAATGAGAAGCAGTATGATTTTATATCAACTCTGAGTTTTCTATAGGAGCCATAGCTCTCAAGGTTGGGCCCAACCTGAGAGCCTAGGGCCTCCTTTATGTATTGTTATCTTTCCTTTATGCATCGTTGTTTTCCTTTTATTTGCATTTGAAACTTATTTATGTTAGGTAGATTTAGTTGTGTTGATTAACTAGGTCACTGTTTATGAATATAATTTCTTCAGATGTTTAGAATAGATTGGTAGGATAATAACAGGGAAAGAAACTCCAGAAAAGGGTCAACAACACTTTCGGTTTCACCTCTTCCTTATTGGATCAGGGGCTGGAATTGAAGTAACTGTGCTGTCCCAACCAAAAACACTAGTTTGCTTTACCATGCAATCCTTAGTGTACTGTTTCCATTTGCAGAAGTTTGTTATGCGTTTAGATCTCTGAAATTTTTCATTGCATAGTTGATATACATGGTTCTCTTTCAAATAAAGCCATTGTTCATTCACTTTATTGTTAGTTAGATTAGATTTGCTAGGACTTTGATTATTTGCAAGACTTTGTTGATTCAATTGAATGTACACAGTGCAGGGCATCTCTACCACTCTTTCATCCACCTAAGCTTCATCAGAGCCATCTATTCCATCTCCTAGCTAGGCTCCTCGTCTCACATCTGCCCTCTTGCCCACGTAACCCTACCTTTTTGTGCAATCATTGTTTCAACCTTCTTTGAGCCAATTCAGCCTTCTACACATTCTCACCTCTCCATCCACCAGTCCCTGGGTCACTCCAGGCCCCATCCTCAAAAATCCAATTTTAAACACCCTGTAGAAATTTCTAAACATCCTGTAGAAATTCCTGAACATCCTGTAGAACCCCTGCAGACTTCCTATAGAAGCTCACAAATGAGGTTTCTTGATAGCCCAACTTTGTGAAACTCTCTGGAAGGGTGTTAGGGACTCCTTAGACCCTCTCTGAACCTTCCCAACCTTTTCCAAGCATTTCTCCTCCTTGATCCACCCCTGCACAGTAAAGCAGAGTGAAAGCATATGCATGATGAAATTGACGACTTAATCAAAAATAAAAAAAAGATGTTTTCTTAGGATAGAAGTAGTCTAGACACATGTATTTTACCTTCATAGCAGTAATGGCATCTCTTTCAGTAGTTTTCATTCTCTCCTTTGCATCAGTAGGACTAGCTGGTAGAATTAGGGTTTGCTAGGGTTTGCGCTTTCCTTTAGTTTTTCAATCTCTTTTCGCAAATAGCTTAGCTTCCTTTGAGTTAGATTTCATCCATCAATTAAAAAGCTTCTTCTAAGAGCTCATAGAATTTGGCTTAAGCTCCTAGTGGACTTGTGCCAGCTGACCAAGTGACAGTTGTGACAAGAGCTAGTACTTGTGCATACAGCACCGCCGCTTCCAAGTCTGTTACGAACTACCGGGTTGATAAAATTAAAGAAGGGAGTCCCAGGAGTTGCAGAATTATTACTGCAATACTGGAGCCCACCACCGGTTAGCCAGTGTGACCACTAGCGTCGGTACCTCATTGGTGCGACACTTCCTCATAACGTTTCTAGCTAGGATTCGATTTGCTACACGTACCCATTTGTCCTTGATGCTGGAGATGGTGTAGCCCCTCTTCTTCTTCTCTAGCTTGTATTTCTTCTTCATGGCTTCTGCAAGGGCCAAATCACTGCCCTTTCCTTTGGCTATGGTCGCAGGGTCTTTTCCTTTGCAGGGGAGACAAGAAATGCACTGAATGAGGTCTGTTGTGATGGGGATAGGCTACTCCAGCCATAGTACCCATCATGCACCAGGCAAAGCAGTTGTCTGATGACTAAAATGGTGATGGGTGCAGTGTGGAAATGTGGTACCCATAGTAAGTGTAGCAACCCAACCTTTTCCACACCGCGCAACCACTTACGTGGCTCTAATGTTGTCACCACCCCCTTAGTGTTTTGCTTCATGAGGTTCCCAATCTCTAGGTTAGGGAACTTCTCGCGGTCAGTGAGGTCTCAATCTTCAAACTTCATGGTTGGAATGTGGCCTAGGTGAGTGCCTTCAAACTCAATGCCATTTGGGAGGAGCGGGGTATCAAGTGAACTCTTGGTTTCGTCCAAGTCCTTTGACACTTTGGTCTTCCCTTTTCGCAGAGGGACATATGTGGGAAGTTTTGTTGCAGAGCTTGTCGGTTGAATATCCTCCTCCATGCCTTCGTATTCTTCCTTTGTGATGATCAGAGCCTGCAAATCTTCTTCTTCCACATTTGTTTCTTTCGTGACAACTTTTCCCTTTTTTTCCATCGATAGTTTGCTACGCAGCAGGTTCGTTAGGGACATGCGTACTAGAGCCATTTCCTATTTATTGTTCTTGGGTCTTGGTGTACGCAGTGATTTGGGGATCTCTGCCATAGCCCTGACACCTTCTAGAACATCCTCCACCATTAGGGTCTGCGCAGCCTCATCGGCGGCTACCTCTTCAATTCCCAAACCATCCTTAGTTGCAGTCATCATATCTAGGTTGTATTCTGTCAATCATGAACTTAGGGGCTCAATTATCACTTGGCTCTCAATGCTCAGTGCTATGCTCAATCGCTTAATTCTCAAATGACCAAGTGTTGTTTGCTAGGCAGCCCTTTGTATTTTATAGTGCATTTTGAATTTGAATTCAACCATTCCCCCCAATTCAGGTCCACTAATGCTTTCTTGGCGGTAGATTTTCCCAAATCTTGCCCATAAATTGCTTCTTAAATGCCCGTCGCTTGCTCCATTTGGCCTCAAGTCGCACATCCCATTGTGAATAGTGACCTCAACGGTCACTTTCTGGCCAATCCGCGTGGCAGTGCAACCCTCCTTGTGCGAACGTAGACCCTGTGACGCTCTGCTTCTGCGCGCATCCCCAATATCACGCAGCTCCTAGGCATAATCGTTTATAGTCCAACGCTTCCTTTCAACTGCCTGGAGTGCTAAGACTATCCTTCCCGCGGCTACTCAGGTGGTTGCACCACCTGTGTGGGGCTCCATCCCGTCCTCCACCATGGTTCATGGAGAATCCCCACCTTCCATTGTTGTGGTCGGCATCGTGCACTTTACTACTTGTAATGCACTACACTGGTCACTATGTTTGGCAATATATGGTCCAAGCCAAGGCATTAGAGTAACCAATTCACAACAATAATTCCCAAACTTGTTAGTATGATCATACACATCTTGCCTTATCCTCCTATTTTTCTTGGTGAGGAACTCTTCCTTTATCTCATCTTCGAGCTTCTTGACCTCTGCGTCCATCAAAGCGCTTTTCTCTCTTAGTCGTACCTTATCTTTTTCAAGTTCGCGAAGTCTAAGATTTTCCCGTTGGATTTCTTCCTCAAGTCCTATGTGTTTTGTTTCTCGTGGCTATGTGATATCTTCTTTCCGGGCTTCACAAACCGTTGCATCTACGGGTGCTGTCATGCATGGACTAGGATTTGCCTGCTCCATAGGGATTACAACATTTTCTTCATACTTCAGTGTCGGAAGTGCATGTGTGGTTAGGTTTTTGCACATGGTCCTATAAGCCCATAGAACCGTTGGTACGCACAGATCCCAATCAGTGCATCTCACATGGTGGACCGCATTCAGTACTTCGCATACTTTTTCAAAGGGTTCCAGGTGGATAATATTTGGTGTGCTTGGTCTTATCATACTTCAGCATTCGCGCCATCATCTTTCCCACACCTACTTGTTGGTCCCGTTTTCTATCGCGAGGATGGTGTGCGTTTATGCAAGTTGCGTACCACACACATGTACCCATCTGGAGAGGTGGGCACACAGGTTGTTTCTTCCATCATAGCCGGCTTTCATCTGCATCTGAGGCTTTCCAAACCATATGAGCATCATTCTTCTACAGTCGCGGTAGTTCTAAAAACTTCTTTGATGCATACTCCACCACCATGCGGGTGTAGCGCACAGTGCACATTTCAAAGCGTCGAAATTTTGTTGTTCTGGTACTTCGCTTTCAAATTTGTTCAGGAATTCATCCACCGCGGTCAACCCATCATACATAGGCATATCCCTTGCCTCTATTGCTACACAGTGTAGTGAATTTATCATCATGTTGCAATTAAGCATGGTTACCTCATGTAACTGGTTCTACCATTATTCTATTTCCTTGTTTGAATCTGATGTGTAGGAGCTTTCACGATCCCACGAAATCCTGCCATCCGCTGTAGGATTCACCCAGTCCTCCTCCCACATAGTTATCTTGTAGATACAGTCCATATTGTCATCACTCTCGTCGTCACGTATTGGCTCTGTGTAGCACGATCCTTTTGTAGGGTCTAAAGGTACCACTATGCGTAGTGAATTTTTCTCAAAAATCATCTTGCGCTTCTTTAGATTTATCACTCCATTCATGTTAGTGGCCCAATCTATTCCCAGTAGCATGGGATAGGGATTTCTATCATTAATAATCTCTATCACTTCAAAATTTGCAAGTGCACTCGCACCTTCGATATCTACTGTTATTCCCTGCAATCTTCCCATTGGTAGGATCTTTTGCTGGTTCACAATTCACACTTGAATAGGAGACCATTGCAACGTGGGCCTGCCCATGCACTTCCATGTCTGCTTTGGCAGTACATTCGTGTCTGATCCTAGATCCAAAATCACTTGATCCATTTCATATTCCCCAATTGGCACAGTCAATCTCATCTCTCTTCCTGTTCGCATTGTGTGCTTCCCAAACTTCCAGACTACCTGCGGTTCCCCTGATCCAGCACATCTAGTGATGAGTTCTTACAGTCCCTTCATAGCCTTCCTATCGTGCAACAGCTTCATGCATGTCCCCAGAAAGGTAGTAAGAATCGATGGGTTCATCTTCGGTTCTAGTTTGTATTTACTACCTGAAGTGGATGCCTCCGTGAAGCTCTTATTAGCTTCCATGAATGTCTCCTTTGCCCACTCCAAATCGAACTCTGGTTCCTTTGTTGGAGCCTTGCGAACTCAAGCACTCTCTTTTGGCTACTTACCTTTGTCATCTCCTATCGTGATATCGCTTCAAAACATGATGCTTACATTTGGGTACTCCTCACGTGGCTCAGACCTCATCATTTGCAGGTTCTGAGTCGGGGGAGGCTAAAGTATTCCTTTATCGCGCAACCTTGCTATCAGTGTGGGGAAATCCTTCGTCTTATGATCAAACTGGGTACAATATAAACATGATACTCTCATTGGGTTTGTACAATCATGGGCATAATGCCCTGGCCCTCCGCAATTGTAACAAATCAACCATCCGCAACCCCTTCCTAGTCCCATTCCACCTCGACCTCGCCCGTGCCCTTGAAACCCAGTGCACGCCATCCCTAGATTTGGATCGTGGGCTCGACTTTCAGTCTACACCCTCTAGGTAGGAGTCTAATCCATCATCAGTTCATAACTTCTATAGGTGCACTGATCATGGCCTACTGACCTGCAAAAATTGCAGAATACCTGCTAGGACGTCTGCGTATGCTTTTGTAATAGATGATAATTATCTGTAGCATGCTTCCCTCCTATCTAGAAAATCACACACCATAATGTAGGTGCTGCACTCAGTTCTGCTTGTGCCTCTGGTCTCAATGGGATTGGTCCTCCTCCTTCCAAGTAGTTTGTGAAAACTACACAATGGTCCTTGTCATGTCCTGGTCCTTGCACTTTATGCACCATACCTTCTCATGCGCCTCTAGGTGAGTTGTCCTATCCTGTTTCAAACTATGCATATCTAGACACAATTTTTTCACCTGCGTGTGGAACTTTTGGACTCCCAGGATAGGATGTTGTATTGGGGTCTTATGCAGTCTCATTTCAATCTCCAAAGCTTTGGCCTGGGTGGATAAATTCTACTGTGACAGTGCGGTCCTTAGATGCGGCGTTGGTGACGCTACAAACCATGCATGGTGCTGTCCATCTGTCAAGGTCATGTTGGCTTCACGAATCATACCCTTCAATCTCTGATCCAACTCCCAATGGGTCTCACCTGGAAGCATCACAATTTCCTTAAACCTGATAATCGACTTGGTCTCCGATTTTGGCCTGCTAAATTCCCTATTTAGTGTAGCTTGGATATCCATGATCCCTGCGTTTGGATTGTCATTGGAATGCTTAATGTACCACATCAGTGCGCAAACCTAAAACATGCTCACCAGCGTTGCCTTCTTTATGTTGTCATCCGTGACTCCTTTCGCTTCCCATACAGCCTTTACCATGAACCAAAATTGGTCTGGATCTTCATTCCCTACCCATTTGAACATCAGAAACTTTATTGCACTCACCATATTGAACTGTTGTGGTGGCAGAGGTGGTGTGGGTGAAGATAGGGGTGAAGGTGGTGAAACTGGTGGTGGTGTAGGTGGAGGTGGTATGCGTGGAATTCGTTGCCTTATTAAACTGGTCACACTTATTGTTGAAACTTTTGCGAGATCTTCCTTGTTTTCTAATGGAGGTGAAATCAAGGGACTAGTCTCTAATTCTTCACTATTTCCATTTCTGTGGATCCTCCCACTTCGCATAGCCCCAAACATCAATTTATTCACATAAACTGCTTTTCACACAGTAGCATTTTAATCCAAGTGTTCAAAGATTTAATGTACTTACATCATTTTCCTTTAAGGAAGCATCATTCCACCTCATTGTATCTAATTGGCGTGTCTACTGTGAAGTCGGTGATAAACCCTCCTATAATTCGATCGAACCAATGGTCCACAGTGCATGCGATCTTATCTTCCAATGCTTCTAGTTTGCACACTGACTCTGTAGTCCACACAATAGGTTTGTCAAGCCTACACCTTCCCTAACTATCTGCTCGCTTCGCGATCCACTCATACAACTCAGAGGGGAAGGATGCAAAGAAAATTTCATGGACTTCCAAATATAAGTAGCGCTCTAACCACTATTCCATCAATACTCGTGGATTCCAATTTTCCTACACCGTGAACTCGTGAATATTTCTATCCAACAATCCTTCAATTTCTTTCTTTATCAGATTCCATTGACACGACATCAGACATCTCTTATGCAGATCTCGGTCCCGGCAACAGAACCATTTGTTGGCTTGTTGAGGCCTGGCTCAAGTTCGGAGGTGATTTAGCCAAACAAATCCCAACACTATTGGCCCTTTTGACAATAGTCCATGGAGCACGGACTGAGGTCTCACCCGAAGTAGTATGGGAGGGTGCTTGAACTAGGTTTCCACACTGTGTAGATGTCTGATGAGTTCAAGTGGTCCGCGGTTCAACCTTGCGCACACGTTGCTATGTGCACTTACCCATACCTTGCAGCTTGAGATGCTGCCTTCACGCAGCGCTACTCGGGGGCCAAATGTTGTTATTACCCAAGTCCTTACTAGTATTCCATTGTTTGTTGATTAACTTAGCCTACTTGTATGCGTTAGGTTATACTTAGCAATATAAATCATTCATACATGTGTGCGCAATAAATAGACAGTATAATCACAATTTATCTCAAACATGTAATAACCCAAGAATAGATACACAAAATTAAGGTAAACTTCTCTTCATTATTTTCTTCTTTGGTTACAAACTTGACTCTGCCTTATGCACTCAGTTGTAGGGATCTGCGCACTCTTCTGCGGGCTATTAGGCCTCTGTGCACTCAACAGTAAAATCCCATGGTTTGCGGACCATGGGTAGGCCAGCACTACATTTACAAGACTAGGGTGGACAACCCTCTAACTCTATCATACATTTTGTGCTCCTCTCGCAATTCGTGGAGACTTTACAACAAGATTAGATCAAAACTTGGGCTTTGAGCCCCAAAACATGCCTTGGGGGGATTCCATGCCCGACATGATGTATGATGTGTTCAAACCTTACCCTGCAACCTTCTATCTATATATCAGATAACTCATTCAGGTGAAGGTAAAATCATTGAATTTTCACCTCACAATGTTGTAATTAAGGACCTAAGAGATCCTAGACATATTTTATATACTGGAATTGTTGATGATTCTACAAGGTTGTATAAGTTTAACAATTTTGGGTCATCAAATCTTCCCTCAGTATTTGTTTCTCATAATGATGAAGACGAAAAACTTTGGCATGAGTTGTTAGGTCCCTATAATATTAGTGATCCCCCCATTACTATTGTCGTTGTATCCGTTATTGTTATTATTGTGCCCCTATTGTCCCCATATTGTTATTATTGTGCCCCATAGAATCCCTCTATTGTTATTTTTGTGCCTTTATATTATTATTGTTAGGTCGTCTTGGTTATATTGTGACCCCATAGACTCTTATATATAGAAAGGAGGTTTTGTCATTTGAATCATCTAAAAAAAAGTTCATTTTTGTAATGTAAAGGAGGTTGCCCCCTCGAAGAGGCTTATTTATAAGGCGTTTATCTATATTTTCTATCTTTTTGTGAGCTGGTTTCATAACATTTGGTATCAGAGCTTTGGATTCTAGGGTTTCACTGCTCCAAACAGGCCATTGTACCATTTTGGCTAGAACTTTTATTCTGGGATGTTTTAGAAGCTAAAAAAAAACCATTTGTACCGAAATCATTTGGAACTTCAAATCCAAATTTTAGAGCTTTTCTCACTATATTTGTGGAGATATGATCTAAGGAAGTTGGTGTTGTTGCAGACTCCCGAATTACATTCGAAACAGGTGACCTAGGGAAAATCATCATAAGTTCTGTTTTGAGCATTAGCATGAAATCTCGTAAAAAGTTTCAGAAAGAGGATGGCCTCTAATATTCTTTGTATTAGTTTCAGGTACTAAGGTAGAAACAATGACACGTGGCATGTCTTACAAGTTCGCTCTACTGAACTAGTCTCTAATCAGGTCACCGTGGGAGATTTGGCATAACTCTTCCTTGGAGAATCCAATTTTGATCAGACTGGTGGCATTGGAAAGAGGACGCAGAGGGCTACTACAGGTGACAATTTTAGAACTAGGAGATCCAAAATTACAGAGGTACATCAGATTCAGTATCGAGCTCCTACAAGTGAAAAAGGGTGTGTATTTTTTAAATTTTTGCATAAGCTTGGTTTGAAAAATTAGTTTGAAAGAATTCAAAGGGCATAATGAAGAATTATTATCGGTAGTTGATGTCCCGAAGAAAGAAAATGAAAACACCTAGTAAGCAACCTAAAATCTCTAGCATGACTCATGAAGAAGAGGAAGAAATGCAACATGATATATCAATATTACAAAACCAAGTGCAACAAATTTCACTCGCACAAAAGGTAACAGAAAATAAGATGGATGGTTTAAAGAAAGAGGTAGAATCTAAGATGGATGGTTTAAAGAAAGGAGTAGAAGCTAAGATGGATGACTTGGAAGCTAAGATGGACAGCGTGGAAACTAAGATGGATGACATGGAAGCTAAGATGGGTGGCATGGATGCTAAGATGGAAGCTATGATGAATGGCATGATGCTAAGATGGAAGAATTGAAGATAAATTTGAATAAGTTGCTACAAGAAATGGTCACTAATGTTGAAAGGGTGGTAAAGGAAACTCATGATGAGAACAAAATAAATGTTAATCATGATTTCAAAGACTCTAATGTTGGATTGAAGACCCACCATGTTCCAAAAATCGATATGAGGAAGTTTGATGGAAAGGATCCCAGAACATGGATACTACAGATGGAGCAATTTTTCGATCTCCACAATGTGAAAAACACACAAAAGGTATGCATTGAAACTTTATATTTGGAACCAAATCAGCTTGTATAGTATTGATGGCTTTTCTCTCATAAACAAATTGTCACTTGGGAAATTTTTACTGAAGAAATGATAACACATTATGAGGATACAAAAAGCAACACTTTCTTTAGCCAATTGATAAATCTCAAACAAAAGGGTTCAATAATGGAGCACATTCATGATTTCCAAAAATTGAACATAAGGGTAAAAGATACTCTAGAGGAGCATAGGATTGATGTGTTCATAGGGACTTTAAAGGATAATATCCAACATGAGGTTTGCCTTTGGGAACCTGATTCATTGGAGAAGGCATTCAGGATAGCAAGAAAAATGGAAAGCAAAATTATGGCAACCAGGAAGCCTACCAATCACAACTATAAAGATGGAAGTGTTGCTGCCCCTAGCCTTCCACAACCTACAAGGTTGACACCACAACAATTGGAAGAAAAAAGAGCAAAAGGGCTCTACTATAGTTGTGATAGAAAAAACACTAAAGGTCATAAGTGTGCTGAGAAGAAATTATTCTACATATATTGTGAAGAGGAGGAAGAAAGGGAATAAGAAATGTCAAAAGAAGAGGATATACTCCAGGAAAAAATCCTAGATAAAGAAGAAATGAATCCGACCATATCTTGTAATGCATTGGCTGGAATTACCACTCCTCAAACTATCATGTAAGAAGGACATATCAAGAAGAAAAAGGTAATAGTGTTGATTGATTCGTGAAGTACCCATAATTTTATTCATTGTAAGATAGCAAAGGAATTGAATTGCTTCCTATATCCTACACCAGAGTGTCAAGTGATGGTTGCAAGTGGAGGAACCATAATTGCTCTAGAAAGTGCCATCATATCAAGTTATCCATGGGAGAATATGTATTGAATAGCCCAATGCTTTCCATTCCAATGGGTGGTGCTGATGTTGTACTAGGAGCCTAATGGCTATAATGCTTGGGTACAATAGATTTTAATTTTCATGAACTTTTCATGAAATTTTCTATGGAAGGAAAGGAAGTTGAATTAAGAGGTATTGCAGGGAAACAAGGAAATATAATCATCTCTAATGGTATGTCAAAGCTTCTAAAGAAGGAACAACGAGGTGTAATTGTACAATTATGTTCACTAGAGGTTCCGACATCGAAATCATCTATTTCTCCAGATCTCCAAAAAGTCTTGGACAATCATTCCAAGGTATTTGAGACTCCCAAAGGTCTCCCACCTATTCGTGATCATGATCATGCTATTTATTT
>APFE031399477.1:0-24927 GCA_000404065.3 Pinus taeda
TAGGTCGATTCATTTCTTGATGCTCGATGTGATCTTTCACTTCTTGAACATTTTCTTCTTGATATGTCCTTCTATCTTGATAGTTTGAGGAGTGGTAATTTTGACCAATGAATTACAAGATATGGTTGGATTCATTTCTTCTTTCTCGATGTGATCTTTCACTTCTTGCAACTTTTTCTTCTTGATATGTCCTTCTATCTTGAGAGTTTGAGGAGTGGTAATTCTTGCCAATGCTTTACAAGATATGGTCTGATTCATTTCTTCTTTCTCTAGGGTGGGGTCCTGGCATATATCCTCTTCTTTTGATGTTCCTTGATCCTTTTCTTCCTCATCTTCATAATCTATGTAAAATAATTTCTTCTCAGCACACTTATGACCTTTAGTGCATTTGCTATCACAATTGTAACAAAGCCCTTTTTCTCTTTTTTCTTCCAATTGTTGTGGTGTAACCCTTATAGGTTGTGGAAGGCTAGGAGAAACAACACTTCCATCTTTATAGTTGTGAGGGCTAGACTTCTTTGTTGCCATAATTTTACTTTCCACTATGTCACAAAGGCCTTTTACTCTTTCCAATTGTTGTGATGTTGCTCTAAAGAAGGTGTTACTCTTTGTATCCTCATAATGTGCGATCATTTCCTCCGTGAGAATTGACCATGTAACAAGTTGTTTATGAGAACAAAGCCCTTTATACCATAAAAATTGATCTGGTTCTAAAAATGAATATGCAATACATACCTTTTGTAATAGTGGTTCACCATATAGATCAAAAAATTGCTCCATCTGAGGTATCCAATTTACCGGATCCTTGCCATCAAACTTCCTCATATAGCCTTTTCTTGATTTTAGGAGCTCGATCTTGAAATGACTATAACTCTGTAATTTCGGTTCTTCCAGTTCTGAAATTACCACTTGCAGTAGCCCTCTATGTCCTCTTTCCAATGCCATAAGTCTGATCGAATTCAGATTCTCCAAGACAGAGTTATGCACAATCTCCCAAGATGACCTAATTATAGACCTTTCTAGAAGAGCGAACTTGTATGAAGTGCCACGTGTCACTATTTTGACCTTAGTATCTGAAAAATATACACAAGAAACTATAGTCTGTCCTCTTTTTTTAACTTCTTATGAAATTGCAATTTGATGCTCAAAACAAAAGTTATGACTATTTTCCCCAGGTCACCTGTTTGGAATGTAATTCAGGAGTTTACAAAAAGACTGACTTCCTCAGATCATATCTCCTCAAATATTGCACAAAAAGCTCTGAAATTCAGATTTGAGGTTTAGTGTGATTTCTTCTCAATTGGGTTTTTTTTGTAGCATCTGAATCATCGCAAAAAAAAAGTTATAGCGCAAATGCCACAATGACCTGTTTGGGGCAGCGAAACCCTAGAATTCAAAGCTCTGATACCAAATGTTATGAAACCAGCTCACAAAAAGATAGAAAAGATAGATGAACACCTTAGAAATAAGCCCCTTCGAGGGGGTAACCTCCTTTACATTACACAGATGAACAATTCTTGGATGATACTGTTGGCATTATGACAGAGGTTCGGCACAGGTGTTGTCCTTGATGGAAACTCACTCAAATGACAGATCACAGTTCAGGCCCGAGAATGAAAGAAAAAGAGATATACGCAGGTTCCTCTTAACCAAGTCACGTATACACGCAGGTTCGACGATCAAAAGGCGCATGCACGTATGCACGCACTTTCATGCAAGCAAAAGCGTGTACATTTGGGAAAACTTATTTTTGGTCAATGGTATTTAGTCCTTGGTTTTTGGATCTATGGTTTTGGACCATGGTATCTCATCCGAAGTGTTGAACCCAGGTATTTGGTCCATGGTATTGATTCTGTATGGTTTTGGACCGTGGTATTGAGTAAGGCCTAAGACTATAAAGGGGGAAGGAGATCATTAGGCAAAACATTCACAAAAGTATTGAATATCTTATGAAGAGCAAGATCTAGAATACTGGTGATTGGGTTGTGGTGCATAGCTAGATTTGAATCAAGGAGGTACCTGAGCACTAGAAGAAGGATAAGTTCTATTGTTGGGTCAAGATCTTAAGGCTTGAATAGTAGTCTCTTTGCGTGATTTTGATTTGTTATATTTGGTGCATGACTGGATCTATAAATCTGATAATCTAGGTATAACTGATTTTTGAATAAGTAAAAAGGGTAAATTATCTTTTATAGATCTGTACGCAAGTTCGGCATCGCAGAGGCGCGTATACACGCTTGTTCAGTAAGTCAAAACTATGTATACGCTAGTTGGCCTTAATACAGAAGTGTATGCACATAGGTTCTACATATTTAAGTAGCGTACGTCTCACGAAATATGTTTTAGCTACTTCTGTTTATTGCTACAGTGTTATGGGTTCAGGATTGGTTTCTGGTTACTGTTAATGTATTCCAGTTATAGCATTCGGAGAAGTAATTGTTAGATTCAGCAAAGGAGATTGGTTGATGCAGATGTATTTGATGTTTGATTATTGTTATTGATGGATCCAGTCTGAAAATTTATGAAATGTGGTCCCTGAAGAAAAGAGAAGGTTGTAGCCTTCTGTAGGTCAACACCTACGTACTAGTACATCAGTTAGTACAAGAGCTAAGGGGGTTGTAGCTCCCTTCCAGGAGAAGCTGGGGAACGAGAGAAGGTTGTAGGCTTCTGTAGGTAGAAGCCTGTGTACTGGTATAAGACTGCACCAATATAGAATATTGTAAAAATAAGTTTCTTATTAAAAGAAGATAGAGACGAATTGCAGCAGGTAGTTTTCACCCACATTGGGTTTCCTCCTTATATCATGGTGTTCATGTGTGTTTCTTATGTGTGATGATCTGTTCTGTTTTACTGCACCTATTTACTATTCATATGGTTAATAATTTTCTGATGCACTCATTTAAGATCAACTAACAAATCATAAGTTTATTAGATATACGCTAGTTGCATTAAACACAATTGCATATATACGCGGATATCCTTAACTAAGGTAGCGTATGTGAATCTGAGTATGAAAATGAAAAATTGTTTGATTTTCTAATACTGTTTCATCCCCCCCCCTCTCAGTATTATTTCCAACGATTGGTATCAGAGCAAGTCCTTTAGAAGAAAATTGATCGCTTGAAGGAAGATCTATCATCATGATAAACTATGAAAAAGAGGCATCGATCAGGCCACCAATCTTTGATGGGAGAAACTTCATCTATTGGAAGGTAAGAATCACAACCTATCTTCAATCTCTTGGTATACAAGTTTGGGATATCGTGGAAGCAAGATATACATTTCCGTCAGCAACTCCTACAGATATGGCTGGTAAGGAGCAGTATGAAACAAATGCAAAGGTTGTCAATACTCTATTTGGGAGTTTATCTTAATCATAATTCGTCAAGGTTATGCAACTCAAAACCACAAAAGAAATATGGGACAAGATCATTCTAAGCTATGAAGGAGACGATAAGGTAAAATGTGCCAAACTACAAACTCTTAGAATTCAATATGAAAATCTCAAAATGCATAATGATGAAAGTGTGGCTAATTATTTCTTACGTATAGATGAGATTGTTAATCGTATGAAAAACTTGGGTGAAGAGATAAAAGAAGTTACTTTGGTTGAAAAGGTTCTAAGATATTTGTCTTCCAAGTTTGAATCAAAAGTTTCTGCTATAGAAGAAAAGCAGAATCTACAGAGCATTACCATGTCACAATTGCACAAAATCCTAACTGCTTTCGAAATGAGAAAAGGGGGACCATCAGACCGGAGAGAAGCCCCATTCAAAGCTTCAAGAAAAGGATATTACAATGAGTCAGGACATATGTCCGAAGGAGAAGAAGAATCGAACTTTGTCAAGAACCTTCAACGGGGTTCTGGAAGATTCAGAGGTAAGATACCTTTCAAATGTTTTGATTGTGGAAGAGTCGGTCACTATGCAACCAAGTGTCCTCATAAAGATAAGCTTGAAAAAGGTAAGGAACTAGTTAGATGGAGCACAATAATGGATTTTCAATTAGTGATGAAGATGAACAATGTAATGATTATAGACTTTTGATGGCTTTTGAAGATGATTATTTCTTGGATGCTATAGATGAAGATGATCTCTATGAAGAAATTTCTAAACTTAAAATCTATTTAGAAGAAAAGAGTATGATCATAGATACTTTGACATTCCAACTTGCTGAAAGGGAAAAACACAATGAAATGTTAGAATGTGAAATTGTGGGACTTAGAAAATATATTGAGAAAACAAAAGCTCTTAATCTTAGATTTGATAAAGGATTTGAAACTTTAGATGAGATTATCAAAGTGTAGCATTCTCCTCTAATCAAGATAGGTCTTGGATATTCGAAAGAATCATCTCAAGCACAAAATCCATCCACCTCCAAAAGTTATCTAGATGCAGCAAGGAGAAGTGAACAGGTTGACAATCGATAGTAAAGGCATAAAGCAGATCACCAGGTAAATCAGGGTCGATCTACTCCAAGGATGAACAGAGATCACCAAGTAAATTGGGGGCAATCTACTTCAAGGATGAACAGAAGTTACAACGAACCACAGGTAAATCATTCTCAATTTGCCTATGGAAACTATAATCATCTAGACGGTAGGTTTGGTAATTGCAGGAATTTCTTCAATGGTCAATGTTTCTCTTGTCATAACTTTGGACACAACGCTGCTCAATGTGTTGCCTACAAGACCATCAACTAGAGAAGCACAAAATCAAAGGAGTGTGACTGGGATCATGAAAAGGAACTACAATAACTTTTCTGCTCTTGAAAATGAAATAGAATGTTCTATTTGTAACATCTTTGGTCATGAAGATTCTAAATGCAGAAGTAGGTTTCGGCAAACAACTCAGAAGGAGCAAGCATCATTGAGTCCCAGCATGGAGAAAGAAAGAACTGCAACCAGAAGGATGTGGTATAGCCTTATATGCGGAAGGACAAGAAAATCAGTGGTACATTGACAGTGGATGCTCGAAACATATGATAGGTGATAAAGAAAAACTTTAGTCATATAGTGCCTTAGAAAAGGAAAGGAAGGTCTCATTTGGAAATGACACCCCTGCACTCATAAAAGGTAAAGGTTTGGTTCTTTTGAAAGAAAAGGTCAAAGCTGGAAATGTTATGTATGTTGATGGCTTAAAGCATAATCTATTGAGTGTCAGTCAATGTGATAAGGGAAATGGAGGTAATATTTCGATCAAATGGATGTATTGTTCGTGAGCTTGATACAGGAGAAACAGTGATCAAAGGCATAAGAACTCCAAATAATTTATACATACTCAAGGGAGGAAAACAACAATGCTATCTAAGCAAGAATGATGAACACTGGCTATGGCACAAAAGGTTGGGGCATCTAAGCCTCTCTCGGATAAGTAAAGCATGCAAATATCAGGCGGTTCGTGATCTCCCTGACATCATAATTCTAGACAATACAATATGCAAATCATGTCAATTTAGCAAGAAAACCAGAACTAATTTCCCTGAGAAGGAAGGATCAGCTAGTAAGCCACTTGAACTTGTCCGTACTGATGTATGTGGTCCATCCAGGAAAAGGTCACCTCGAGGAGAAGAATACTTCATATTATTCATTGACGACTTTTCCAAGATGTGTTGGATAAGACTTCTAAAGCATAAAGATGAAGCTTTCAAAAAGTTCAAAGCATTCAAAGCCTTGGTTGAAAACGAATCAAATCGCACAATCAAATGCCTCAGGTCTGATCGAGGAGGGGAATTTACCTCGGATGAATTTTTCGATTTTTGTGCAGAACATGGAATAAGAAGAGAATTCTCTGCTGCAAGGACTCCTTAGCAAAATGGAGTAGTGGAAAGGATGAACAGAACAGTTCAACAAATGGCTCGTGCTATGCTTGATGACTCTGGAACTCCCGCAATCTTCTGGGGTGAAGTTGCATTTACTGTCATTACTATTCTCAACAAGACAAATGTCTGGGTGAACAGCACTCAAACTCCTCATGAACTTTGGTATGGTAAGACTCCTACAGTAAAATACTTCAAAATGTTTGGGAGCAAATGTTACATCAAAAGGACTGATGAAAATCTTGGCAAGTTTGAACCTAGAGCAGATGAAAGCATTCTCCTTGGTTACTCTCCCCACAACAAAGGATATAAGTGTTACAATAGAAGACTTGGAAAAATTATTGAAAGTATTGATGTAGTAGTTGATGAAGAAGGAAACAATCCTAGGCAGGTAACATCTGAAGATTTTGAAGATGATGAGGACTATCATTCAACATCAAATTAGACTTATGATGAAGAATAAACATATGAGACACCAGAAAAACAGATAAGGGTAGAAGAAAAGACTCCATCCAGGTATGTCCAGAAGAATCATCTTGAGACTCAAATTTTGAGGCAGAAAGAGGTAGGTGTACAAACAAGAACAACTATTTCAAAAGCTTCAAGCTATATAACATTTCTCTCCTCCACTGAACCACGAAATGTAAGTGAAGCATGCAAAGATGAATGTTGGGTCAAGGCCATGAATGAAGAACTTGATCAAATTGAAAAGAATAACACTTGGGAGTTGGTTCCAAGACCAAATGATAAGAATGCCATAGGGACCAAATGGATATTCAAAAACAAGCTAAATGAAAATGGAGATGTTATTAGAAACAAGGCCAGACTTGTATGTAAAGGGTATGTTCAACAAGAAGGTATAGACTTTGAAGAAACTTTTACACTGGTTGCTAGACTTGAAGCCATAAGAATGTTCCTTGCTCTTTCTAGATTTCAGAAGTTCAAAGTATTTCAAATGGATGTGAAATCTGACTTTTTAAATGGAGACTTAGAAGAAGAAGAATATATTGAGCAACGAGATGGATTCATCCTTGGAAATGATCCAAAACATGTATGCGGATTTAAGAAGGCACTCTATGGTCTTAAACAGGTTCCAAGGGCTTGGTATTATTGTCTGGACAAATACCTCCATCAATAAGGTTTTTCAAAAAGGATCAGCAGATAGCAATCTATATATAAAAATTAATAATGATAAATTGCTAATACTTTTTGTGTATGTTGATGATATCATCTTTGATAGCAATGAAGAAGCCATGAGTCAAAACTTTGCTTTGGTGATGTAGAAAGAATTTGAAATGTCCTTGCTTGGTGAGCTGACATATTTTCTTGGTTTACAAGTCCAACAAAATAAAAGACGGTATCTTTTTATCACAAACCAAGTACCTCAAGCAGATCTTGAAGAAATATGGCATGGAAGATTTGAAACCAGTATGTACCCCTATGGTAACAGGATGTAGCCTCAGCGCAAATGACGATTCAGCAGTAGTACATCAACCAACATATAGATCCATGATTAGTAGTCTGCTATATCTGACAGGTACCCGACCAGACATCATGCATGCAGTGGGAATAGTTGGAAGATTCCAGGCAAATCCAAAATAAGCACACCTTCAGGCGGTTAAAAGGATTTTCAAATATCTTCAAGGAACACAAAATTATGGCTTATGGTATCCTAGAGATAAAGATCTCACACTTCATGCATATACAGATGCAGATTGGGTAGGAAGCGTGGATGACAGAAAAAGCACTAGTGGTGGTGCATTCTTTATGTGTTCCAGATTAGTATCTTGGTTCATCAAGAAACAAAGTTCAATTGATTTATCTACAGCTGAAGCGGAATATGTGGTTGTTGCATCTTGTTGCACACAACTCCTTTGGATGATGCAAACTTTGCAAGATTTTCAAATCACTTGTACTCCATGTATCTCTATTTTATTTGATAATACAAGTACAATCAGTATTTCAAAGAATCCTGTCATGCATTCAAAGACCAAGCACATACCTATCAAATATCATTTTCTCCGAGAACAAGTACTTGATTAAAAGGTAAAATTGGAGTATGTTCCGTCCAAGGAATAGCTTGTTGATATACTCACCAAACCACTACCCAGGGAGACATTTGAATACCTCAGACAAAAGTTGGGAGTAGTTGATGCATCATCTTGCTGTTGAAACTTGTCTGTTTCAGAGAAAAGTAGTTGTACGCGAGTTTAATGAGGAGAATCCATGTACATACGCCGGTTTATGTGGATACAGTCGCATATATGTTGGTTTGAAGATGAACAATAGGCTAGGCTCAGGATGAAAAGAGTCTAATATGGGTCTGACAGAGACCATCTGGCACAGGTTTAGGGGGAGCATATATACTTATAATAATGCACTGTTGGCATTATATTAGAAGATCTTGGTTCAAGTTCATAGTTTTTTTGGTTTCAAGTGGAATAGGTGCAGAAGGAGAACATGGTTGCTGGTCTGAATGATGATTGACAGATGCTGCTAATGATAGTTATTGATGACTATCATAGCCTTGTTGTAGATATTTCGTCTCTATGTCATGTATTTCTTTTCTTATCAAGGTCATGTAACGGCCTACTTTGGTTTCCCCACTATGCCTGGGATGGATGATGTAATGTTCTTGTTTTATCAAGTGTAAATTTTTGGTGTATCCCCACTTGGTTGGGTGGATGAGTCAATATTGGTATATCCCCACTTGGTGGGAGATGGATGTATGTACGAGTCTTTGGTGATAGGAAGGTCATTTATGATGTAGAACATCTTCTTATAGACCTTGCCTACAGTTGGGGGGGCATGGAAAACACAACAGAGCAGAGATTTCAGCATGTACTCAGGGGGAGCATAACCCTTTGCACTTGATGACAAAGGGGGAGAATGACTTTGAGTGACTTGGGGTTGCCATCAAGTCCAAAGGGGGAGATTGTTGGCATTATGACACAGGTTTGGCATAGGTGTTGTCCTTGATGGCAACTTACTCAAATGACAGATCACAGTTTAGGCTCTGAGAATGAAAGAAAAAGAGATATACGTAGGTTCCTCTTAACCAAGTCACATATACACGTGGGTTCGACGATCAAAAGGCGCGTATATGTATGCACGCACTTTCATGCAAGGAAAAGCGCATACATTTGGGAAAACTTATTTTTGGTCCATGGTATTTAGTCCTTGGTATTTGGATCTATGGTTTTGGACCATGGTATTTAGTCCTTGGTATTTGGATCTATGGTTTTGGACCATGTATCTCGTCCGAAGTGTTGAACCCAGGTATTGGGTCCATGGTATTGATTCTCTATGGTTTTGGACCATGGTATTGAGTAAGGCCTAAGACTATAAAAGGGGGAAGAGATCACTAGGAAAAACATTCACAAAAGTATTGAATATCTTATGAAGAGCAAGATCTAGAATACTGGTGATTGGGTTGTGGTGCATAGCTAGATCTGAATCAAGGAGGAACTTGAGCGCTAGAAGAAGGATAAGTTCTATTGTTGGGTCAAGATCATAAGGCTTGAATATTTGTGATTTTGATCTGTTATATTTGGTGCATGACTGGATTTATAAATCTGATAATCTGGGTATAACTGATGTCTGAATAAGTAAAAAGGGTAAATTATCTTTTATAGATCTGTACGTAGGTTCGGCACAGTAGAGGCGCGTATACACGTTAGTTCAGTAAGTCAAAACTACGTATACGCTGGTTGGCCTTAATACAGAAGCGTATGCATGCAGGTTCTACATATTTAAGTAGCGTACATCTCACGAAATATGTTTTAGCTACTTCTGTTTATTGTTGCAGTGTTCAGGGTTCAGGATTGGTTTCTGGTTACTATAATGTATTCTGGTTACAACACTCAGAGAAGTAATTGTTAGATTTAGCAAAGGAGATTGGTTGATACATATGTATTTGATGTTTGATTATTTTTATTGATGGATCCAGTGTGAAAATTTATGAAATGTGGTCCCTGAAGAAAAGAGAAGGTTGTAGCCTTCTGTAGGTCAGTATCAGCTAGTACAAGAGCTAAGGGGGTTGTAGCTCTCTTCCAGGAGAAGCTGGAGAAAGAGAGAAGGTTGTAGCCTTTTGCAGGTAGAATCCTGTGTACTGGTATAAGATTGCACCAGTACAAGATATTGTAAAAAGAAGTTTCTTATTAAAAGAAGATAGAGACAAATTGCAGCAGGTGGTTTTCACCCACATTGGGTTTCCACCTTAGATCATGGTGTTCATGTGTGCTTCTTATGTGTGATGATCTGTTCTGTTTTACTGCACCTGTTTACTGTTCATATGGTTAATAATGTTCTGATGCACTCATTGAATATCAACTAACTGAATCATAAGTTTACTGGATATATGCTAGTTGCATTAAACACAGTTGCGTATATACGTAGATATCCTTAACTAAAGTAGCGTATGTGACTCTGAGTATCAAAATGAAAAAGTGTTTGATTTGATAATACTGACCACCCCCCCCCCCCCCTCAGTATTATTTCCAATAGATACAAAGAAAAGGCCTCCTTTCTATATATAGGAGTCTAAGGGGTAATTATATAATCAGAGCCGACATAACAATAATAATGTAAGGGCACAATAATAACAATAGTGGGCTTCTATGGGGCACAATAGTAACAATATGGGCACTACATGGGTACATCAATATAATAAGGGGGTTGTACTAATAACAATAAGGGTTTACACTAGTAGTATAGGGGCCTAATAGTAAGGAGTATTAACGTGTCAGTTTAAGCACTAGAAGAGTGGCCTAGGCATCTCTCAGGTGAAGGACAAAGGCTCTCTATATTCATTGGTTTGGGTGGAAGCCCTATCTCTTTGTATTCCTAACCAAGGAGTGTCCTGGTACCTTCTCTACTTAGTTACAGCCTAAGTAATTAATTTAGTGAGATCTGGATTCCTAGTGTAGAGTGGAGCCATTGAAGGTATTGTGTCTAGTTCTTCTTAGAGAGCTTTGGATTCCCAGTTTAGAGTGGAGCCACTAAAGGCATTTGTTTAAGGGAGGAGGTAGAGAAGCCTATGGATTTCCTGTTGTTAGTCTCTATTAGTCCTGCCAGACACCAGTAGTTTTTGTTAAGGTCCTAGGTTAAGTTTTTTATGGTTTCAGTATGTCTTAAAATAAAAAAATTTGGTCATTGGTTGGTGTGTCCAAGTCAGTGCTACTCCCTTCAACATTCATGGTTATTATTATTCATCGTGGTCATGTCATTTTTCAAGTGTTACAGTTCATGAATCACTCAAATAATCATATAGGTCTTGGTCCAGGTCATCACTTGCAATTGCCATCACAATGTCGGTTTTAAGCATAAGAAAAGGCCATGTTTATGGTCTTGAGTCCACACATAAGGGAGTTAGGATCTTAAGAGACATATGAAATAAAGGTTAAGGTACTACTTCAGCTTATAAAATTATTACTACAAAGCACATCACTTTGGTTTCAAAATGGAGGATGATGCCATGCCATGACATCTACAAAAGGTGAAATTTACTTTTATAAAGACCATAAAAACATTTCTATTGCCTATTCCATTGGCATTGAGCAATAAAAAATCAGAAAAGGTCCTCCAATCATGTTCAACACCGAATTGTAGCTTCAAAAGGCGTTTTCTACAATCTGCTACCTTTTCATTCCCAAGAACAAGAATTTCATCTCCAGGGGTTTTCTAGGGCTAGTAAAGGTTTCAACGATTGATTGATAGGTTTGTTGAGGCCATTTCCACCTTCTTTCATCATTTTTTTTCATCGTTTCAGTGGTCCAAACCTCCCACAGTCTCCACGCTGCGTTTTGGTGGGTGAAGCTCCATATTTCGAAATTGAAAGAATTACTTAGTTCCTTACCTATCTTACCCTTCCTCATACCCAAATACACTCCCCACAACCTTCATCACCCTTCCTCACTCATTTGCCTAACCCATAGGCCTAACCCTAGTCTCTACGCTGCATTTTTGGTAGTTTTAGGGTTAGGACTATGTTTAAATTCCCTACAGCAATCCCTTCATTATTTTCATCATTTTCCACCTCCCTAAACTTCCTAACACATCTCCCTACCTCCCTAATTTTTCTTCCCTACATATCTCTTCCCTAACCCCTTCGTTCCCTCACCTAAATATACTAATTCCAATCCCCTGCTCCCTCTAAAAAACTCTTTATTCCCATCTCTGTGGTTGGGATTTTTGCTTTGAAATTCTGAACAATGGAGGGAGGAAAGAAGCCATACAACAAAGGAGGTCACATTTCAACTAATGCCATAGCTACAACTATAGGGATACCAAATGAGTGAGCCATCTACACCTTTGGAGCAGCAACACATTAAAAAATCCATTGAACAAGATTTCAAAAAAAAATAGGGAGTATTGGTTGGATAAAGTTAATTACCACTTGGAGAAGCTCCTTAAAAGGGCCAACAGGGCCAACAACTTGAAAAGGAACATGGCTATACACTATTACACTAGAAACAAGGTTTCCCAAATTAGAATTCAAAACTTGAAAATAAAACTAAGGGAAACACTAATTCAGCAAAATGAGGCAAGCTTGAGTTGTTGGTTGAGGCTTCACCCATAGCTTGAAGAATCATTACCTAGCTCCAGGGAACAAATTTCAAACACTTTGAACAAATTTTGGAATTTCTTGAAGATTTTGGGCATTTTGGAAATTTTACACAGTTTTTGGGCAGAAAAGGTAGCGTGTCCCACGCTACGTTTTTGCTAGAGGCCTCCAAATCACAAAAATTTTACATTTTTTTATTCCTTATAACCTACACATTAAAGTTATGTAATCGAGGATCCATGTTAGCAACTTTTGCTAGGTCAAAAAGTCAAAAAAGTACCAAAAAAACACCTTTCTGCTACGTTTTTCATAGGCACACTATGTTTTTGGAGTAGTTGTGGGAGAAATGGTTTTTGGACGTCAAGAAGCAATGTTTTTTAGTCCTTGAGGATTCTATGGTGTAGTAGACAAGAATATAATTCTCCATCATTTTTCAGATCTTCATTTTGAGCTCGAGAACCCTTCCAAAAGTCACTTACAATTAGCACGCATGTTTTCTCCAGGCACTCTACGTTTTCAGTCAATTCGCTACATTTTTGCCTAGAACTCATTTTTCTTAGTTTGTTCAGTCCAGTTCAAATGTTGCTAATGTAATTTGTCATTTTAGGGGTTGTGATGATGCACTGAGGTGTAATTATGTTTGTCAAAGTAAAAATAAGTAGATTCATGCTTGTATAGGTTCTTATGGTCAAATGAATCAGTTTTGCACCAAATTGGGAGTTGTTTTCTAACCTCCCTAGTCTTAGGTATGGTTGGAGATATTCTTGTAAGCAGCTCCTTGAATTTTGGATCTGACCCTAAGAGGGGGGAATTCATATTTTGATCTATATGTAAACCAGTCTAAGTTATAGAAGAGGTTGGACATCAGTGAGTAGAACTCTTGGAGCTTGTATTCATTATCTTTTTACAGAAAATCAAAGGACAGTTGCAGCTATTATTCAGGAATTCTTGTGTTGTGAGTTTGTAATGTTTTCTATTTGTTGAAGTTTTATATGAATGATAATTTCATCTTCTTTCCATATCTATGATTTTCAGTGATTTTCCTAAGAGGCTTTAAACATAAGTCTTAAGTTTAAGCTCTATTTTGTTAGGAACTTCATGTTTATGTTACCTATATTGATAAATGAATTCATGCTTCCCATGCTCATTTTGAATATTTTCTTTTCCACCCTACACTACATCGACAAAACCCCAAAGTATCACAAAGGCATACCTACCCTGATCCTTTAGATCTCTTGCAACTGAAGCCTTTGATCTTTTGACCTAGTTCCCTGGTTTTCACTCCTAATCCAAAAAAACCCTAAGTTTCAAAACCCTAGATTTGAACATATCTAGCCTAATATCTTCTTCCCACTCCAGTCATATTTGGATGTGAGATTTATAGACAGTGCCCTCTCTGGTTCAGTAGGGATAGCATCTGAACCCTAAGTGGTTTGAGGTTACTTATGTTGATATCCTTTCTCTTCCTTGGGCTATTGTGGAGGATAGCATTTTGGCGTCGTTGTCGGTGAATGCAAGATCATATCTTCCCTGGGAAAGAATGACAAGGATTAGATCTCATTGCTGATGGTGGATAGTGGTTGGACATAAGGAGGCTGAAATCATTCACCTGGCGACTCCAAATCAGTTTCAAATTTAATTCAAAGGCTCCATAGCAGGATGAACCTTACTTATAGAAAATGAAAGGACAATATGGGAAGATCAGGTATTCAAGTTGGAATTTCATCGAAGACCTCATGTTCTTTGTCATAACTTATTTGTTCTGTTTTCCTGAGAATGTCAAGAAGGTTTTTTAGAGTTTACTATATTTGAAAAAAGATCACAAACTTGCATTTGATTTCTTTCCTTTGAAGATTGTGAATACAAATTTTGATCTTGGCCAAGACCTTTTTTCTAAATCTTATGATGATCATCTTCAACTTAATAAGCCTCAAGAGATTAAGACTAATCCTACAGCTTTTGTACATACTCTTATACCTTGTAAAATTCTAGATATATGCAAGCCACTCATGCTACCTCCTATACTCCATGATGTCCCTAAAAATTATTACAAATATCTTCCCGGGTTTGATATGGTAACACCACTGCTGAAAAACACATTTAGAATTATGAATATTTTCTTGACTGTTTTGAGGTTGAAGAAGATGATATTAGTATCAAGATTTTGGTTTTATCTTTGCAAGGTGAAGCTAAGAAATGGTTCAAAAAATTCCCAGCTGCAAGCATTCTCGATTTCTATCAGTTTGTTAAAGTCTTCCTTAATAAATGGGTGATCAAGAGTAATCCTTTTCTGATTTTAGAAGAATATAATCATTTGAAAAGACAACCAGCAGAAACAGTGCAACACTTTTCAGCGAGGTTCAATCAAGTATAACATTCAATGCTTGCTGATATAAAACCACCTCTTGGTTTAGCTCTCTTACACTACTCGGATGCCTTTGATCCGGAAATGGAGTTTCAATTAAGAGAAAGGAACACTACGACACTTGAAGAAATGCAGGACAATGCAATAACTATGGAAGCTAATTTTCTAGTCAAAAGGTCGAAGTTCAAGGAAGCAGAGAGGGAGAATATAGAAGAGGAACACCTGACATCTTCAGAAGTGAAACTTGATATTTTGGTAAGCACAATGGAAGAAATGATGCGAAAGATCACCATGAGAGATGAACTTGTTGTTCAAAAACACCATGTCACACTTATTGCAGAAGAAGAAGAGGTTGTTGACCCTAACCAATTTGTTTCTAATCCCAGTTACCGAAGAACAGAAAATGATTTTTTTATGTATTCATTTATGGACAATCATGAAAATGGATTTGTAGATCAAACCGTGGATAAGAAATATGTTGATCTATTGTGTATGCTTGATGTCATTCCCTATAATGATGAGTTACCCAAGTATGATCAGTACGATGATAATTATGTTGTTGAAATAGAGGCTTACTCTTCAAGGCAATCAGCGAAATTTTTTTGGGAGGAAGAAGTTCAGTTATAGAAACTCAAATATAGCACTCAGCCTATACATATTAGCTATGAGAACAATGAAGAAAGTGCAGAAAATTTCAAAGCAAGTGAAAGGTATTTGCCTTTATGTTTTACTTCATTTCAATTACTAAGAGAAAACTTTCCTAAGATTAGAAATCGGTACTCTTTCAGTTTTGATGTTGAGCACGAAGAAGACAATGAACATTTAGATCAAGACTCTTTACCCTTATGTCTATCCTCATTTGAAAACATGAGAGAAAACTATAAGTAAGCAGATAAGTGAGTTGTCAACAACATAAATGGGAAGCCTTCACACGAATTGGTTGAGGAGGTCACTTGTGATATGGAAGCTTCTTTCACTCCAGGATCCAAGCCACTGAGTTGCATTGAGCTTTAAATCACAGATGAAAGTTTAGAATCTGAAACATATTGTGAATTGATGCAGGATATTTCTATACCATTAAGTTTTGATTCATTTTAGTTTTTGAAGAAATTTTTTGATAATATCTCTGAAGAAAAGAATTACAAGCTTATAGAAAATCATGTAGTCTCATTGGAACCAATGTATAGCAGGTTGCAGTAGTTTTCTCACATTCTACATGATCCAATAGTTGATTTTTTGGATGATATATGTGATCAAAGTCCTTCTCCATTAGCTAAATATGAGTTTAAAAACAGAGTGATAAAAACTTGATCAAACAACCAGCTTCTTTGTCTTGGTCAATAGGAATCTCATTAGAAAGCTTATCCAAAAATTTGCAATCTACATCTATTTCACTTGTGAATGACAAACTTCATATTATAAAACAACCAATGTATAAAAAGGAAGAAGATTCTTCTCTTGTTGTTAATCGTCAAGAAAAGTTAGTCATTCACAAGTTTCAGGATCCTTTTGCTAATTTTCTTCAGTCAGCAAGGGAGATGGATTTTTTTTGTATTTTGGGTCATGAACACATTTTCAGTGGATACTTGGAGTTGCCTAGATTTTGTTTTTCTACATGCTCAAGGAAAGTGTGAGCAGGATTAAGTAGCCATTTTATGGATTGGTTACATTGGAGGGATCATTTCACATGATTATATATATATCTTCAGCAAGTGGGCAGTTATCATCAGGATTTGAAGCCCAAGGTGAAGGCCCTAACATCTCGATGGTCTGCTGCCATAAGTAAGTTCAATCTGTAGTCAGATTTAGAGTTAAGTCAGTTTATTTTGTCGGTCAGTTTTCAGTTTTGAGTTTGGACTTTTTGTTTTTGACTCCATGCCCAATGGATCAGGCTACTTGTTCTATAGTGTTCTTGGCACATCACAAGGAGCTACCATCCCCATTAGAGCCAATGTTAGCGTCTGTAAGTCATGCCAGTCACCAGTGATCAAATGTTCTCTTTCAAAGTTTTTGTTAGGGTCCTAGATCAACTTTTTTATGGTTTCAGTAGGTCTTCAAATAAAAAACTTTGATCATTGGTTGGTGTGTCCAGGTTAGTGCTACTCCCTTCAGTATTCATGGTTATCATTATTCATCGTGGTCATGTCCTTTTTCAAGTGTTACAGGTCATGGATCAGTCAAATAATCATATAGGTCTTGGTCTAGGTCATCACTTGTAATTGTCATCATTATGTAAGTTTTAAGCTTAAGAAAGGCCATGTTTATCATCTCAAGTCCACACATAAGGGAGTTAGCATCTTAGGAAGCATATGAAATAAAGGTAAAGGTACTACTTCAACTTATAAAATTAGAACTGAAAAACACTTCACTTTGGTTTCAAAATGGAGGATGATGTCATGCCATGACATATACAAAAGGTGAAATTTACTCTTATAAAGACCATACATGCATTTCTATTGCCCATTCCATTGGCATTGAGCCATAACACATCAGCAAAGGTCATCCAATCACGTTTAGCACCGAATTGCAGCTTCAAAATGTGTTTTCTACAGTCTGGTACGTTTTCACTCCCAGAAACTAGGATTTCATCTGCAAGGGTTTTCTGGGGCTAGTAAATATTTCATTAGTTGATTGACAGGTTTTTTGAAGCTATTTCCACCTTCTTTCATCTGTTTTTTTCGTCGTTTCAGTGGTCCAAACCTCCCATAGTCTCCACGCTGCATTTTGGTGGGTGAAGCTCCATATTTCAAAATTTTGAAAAATTACTTTGTTCCTTCCCTATCCTACCCGTCCTCATACCCAAATGCACTCCCCAAAACCTTCATTACCCTTCCTCACTCAATTCCCTAACCTCTAGGCCTAACCCTAGTCTCCATGCTGCATTTTGGTGGGTGAAGCTCCATATTTCAAAATTTTGAAAAATTACTTTGTTCCTTCCTTATACTACCCTTCCTCATACCCAAATGCACTCCCCAAAACCTTCATTACCCTTCCTCACTCAAATCCCTAACCTCTAGGCCTAACCCTAGTCTCCACGCTGCATTTTTGGCAGTTTTAGGGTTAGGAATGTGTTTAAATTCCCTATAGCAATCCCTTCACCATTTTCATCATTTTCCACCTCCTTAAACTTCCTAACACATCTCCCTATCTCCGCAATTTTTCTTACCCACATATCTCTTCCCTAACCCCTTCATTCCCTCACCTAAATATATTAATTCCAATCCCCTGCTCCCTCTAAAAAACTATGTTTTCCCATCTCTATGGTTGGGGTTTTTTCTTTACAATTGTGAACAATGGTGGGAGGAAAGAAGGCATATAACAAAGGAAGTCACATTTCAACTGAGGCCATAGTTATTGATACAGGGATACCAAATGAGTGAGCCATCTACACCTTTGGAGCAGCAAGACATTAACAAATCCATTGAACAAGATTTCGAGAAAAATAGGGAGTATTGGCTGGATAAAGTTAATTTCCACTTGGAGAAGCTCCTTAAAAGGGAAAACAAGGCCAAAAACTAGCAAAGGCACATGGATAGACATCATTACACAAGAAACAAGGTTTCCCAAATCAGAATTCAAAACTTGAAAAGAAAACTAAAGGAAACCCTAATTCAGCAAAACAAGGGGGAGAAGATTTAGTAGTTGGCTAAGGCTTCACTATAGCTTGAAGAATCATTACCTAGATCCAAGGAACAAATTTCAAACACTTAGAACAAATTTTATAATTTCTTGAAGATTTTGGGCATTTTCAAAATTTTACACAGTTTCTGGGCAGAAAAGGTAGCGTGTCCCGCACTACATTTTTGTTGGAGGCCTCCAAATCACGAAAATTTTGCATTTTTTAATTTCTTATGACCAGTACATTGAAGTTATGTAAAAGGAGATCCATTTCAGTAGCTTTTGCTAGGTCAAAAATTCAAAAAAGTACCAATACACCTTTTTGCCATGTTTTTCAGAGGCACACTACTCTTTTGAAGTAGCTATGGGAGAAATGGTTTTTGGAGGTCGAAAAATAGTATTTTTCAGTGCTTTAAGATTCTTTGATGTAGTAGACAGGCATATCTTTCTCCATAATTTTTCATATATTTATTTGTAGCACAGGAACCCCTCCAAAAGTCACTTACAAGCAGCACACTACATTGTCTCCAAGCACACTACGTTCTTAGGCAATTTGCTACGTTTTTGCCTAGAACTCATTTTTCTCAGTTTGCTCAGTCCAGTTCGACTTTTGCTGATGTAATTTGTCATTTTAGGGTTTGTGATTATGCATTGAGGTGTAATTATGTTTCTCAAAGTAAAAATTAAGTTGATTCATGCTTGTATAGGTTCTTATGGTCAAATGAATCGGTTTTGCAACAAATTGGGAGTTGGTTTCTAACCTCCCTAGTCTTAGGTATGGCTAGATATATTCTTGTAAGCAGTTCCTTGAATGTTGGATTCGACCCCTGAGAGGGGGAAACTGATATTTTGATCTATATGTAAACTAATCTAACTTAAAGAAGAGGTTGGACACCAGTGAGTAGAACTCTTGGATCTTGTATTCAATTATCTTTTTACAGGAAATCAAGGGACAGTTGCAGCTATTATTCAAGAATTCTTGTGTTGTGAGTTTGTGATAATGTTTTCTCTTGTTATAGTTTTATATGAATGATAATTTCATCTTCTTTCCATATCTATGCGTTTCAGTGATTTTCCTAAGAGATATTAAACATAATTCTTAAGTTTAAGCTTTGTTTTGTTTTGTTAGGAACTTCATGTTTATGTTACCTACTTTTGATAAATGAATTCATGCTTTCCATGCCCATTTTGAATATTTTCTTTTCCACCCTACACTACATTGAAAAAACCCCAAAGTATCACAAAAGCATACCTACCCTGCTCCTTTATATCTCTTGCAACTGAAGCCTTTGATATTTTGACCTAGTTCCCTGATTTTCACTCCTGATCTACCAAAACCCTAAGTTTCAAAACCCTAGCGTTGAACATATCTAGCCTAATATTTTCTTCCCACTCCAGTCATATTTGGCCGTGAGATTTATAGAGAGAGCCCTCTCTGGTTTAGCAGGGCTAAAATCTGAACCCTCAGTGGTTTGAGGTTACCTCCCTCGATCTCCTTTCTCAGCCTTGGAATATTATGGAGGATAACATTTTGGCATCGTTGCAGGGGAGCGCAAGATCATATCTTCCCTAGGAAAGAACGAAAAGAATCAGATCTCATTGTTGATGGTGGACATCAGTTGGACATAGGAAGGCTGAAATCATTCACTTAGCGACTCCAAATCATCTTCAAAATTAATTCAAAGACTCCACTGGAGGATGAACCTTACCAACATAAAATAAAACGACAATATGGGAATATCAGGTATTCCAGTTGGAATTTCATCCAGAACTTCATGTTCCTTGTCATAAATTATTTCTTCTCTTTTCCTAAGAATGTCAAGAAGGTTTTCCAAAGTATATTGTATTTGAGAAAAGACCACAAAACTGCATTTGATTTCTTTCCTTTGAAGATTGTGAATACAAATTTTGATCTTGGCCAAGACCCTTTTTCTGAATCTTATGATGATCATCTTCAACTTGATGAGCCTCAAGAGATCAAGACTAATCCTACAAATTTTGTACATACTTTTACACCTTGTAAAATTCCAGATAGATACAAGTCACTCATCCTACCTCCTATACTCCATGATTTCCCTAAAAATTATTACAAATATCTTCCTAGGTTTGATGGAGAATATGGTAACATCACTACTAAAAAACACATTCAGAATTTTGAAGATTTTATTAACCTTTTAGTATCAGGATTTTCTTTTATCTTTGCAAGGTGAAGCTAAGAAATGGTTCAAAAACTTGCCTGTTGTCAGAGTTCTCTATTTCTATCATTTTTTGAAAGTCATTCTTAATAAATGGGTGATCAAGAGTAATCCTTTTCTGATTTTAGAAGAATATAATCATTTGAAAAGACAACCAGGAGAAACAATGCAACACTTTTCAGCGAGGTTCAAGCAAGTATAACATTCAATGCCTATTGATATAAAACCACCTCTTTGTTTAGCTCTCTTACACTACCCAGATGTCTTTGATCCGGAAATGGAGTTTCAATTGAGAGAAAGGAACACTACGACACTTGAAGAAATGCAAGACAATGCAATAGTTGTGGAAGCTAATTTTCTGGTCAAAAGGTCAAAGTTGAAGGAAGAAGAGAGGGAGAATATAGAAGAGGAACACCTGACATCTTCCGAAGTGAAACTCGACATTTTGGTAAGAACAATGGAAGAAATGATGCAAAAGATCACCATGAGAGATGAAATTGTTGTTCAAAAACACCATGTCCCACTTATTATAGATGAAGAAGAGGTCGCTGACCCTAACGATTTTGCTGCTAATCCAAGTTACTGAAGATCAGAAAAATATTGTTTTATGTATTCATTTATGGACAATCATGAAAATGGATTTGTTGATCAAACTGTGGAGAAGCAATCCATTAATCTAATGTGTATGCTTGATGTAATTCCTTATAATGATGAGTTACCCAAGTATGATCAGTATGATGATAATTATTCTGTTGAAATAGAGGCTAACTCTTCAAGGCAATCAATGGCAAGATTTTGGGAGGAAGAATTTCAGTTACAACAACTCAAATATCGCACTTAGCCTATACATATTAGCTATGACAGCAATGAAGAAAGTGCAGAAAATTTCAAAGCAGGTGTAAGGTCTTCGCCTTTATGTTTTACTTAATTTCAATTACTGGGAGAAATATTTCCTAGGATTAGAAATCAGAAGTATTTCAGTTTTGATGTTGAGCACGAAGAGACAATGAACTTTTTGATCAAGACTCTTTACCCTTATGTTTCTCCTCATTTGAAAATATGAGAGAAAACTATAAGCAGGTAGATAAGCGAGTTGTCAACAGCATAAATGGGCAGCGTTCTCATGAATTGGTTGATGAGGTCACTTGTGATATGGAAGCTTCTTTCGCTCCTGAATATGAGCCACTAAGTTACGTTGAGTTTCAAATCACATATGAATGTTTAGAATCTGAAACATATTGTGAATTGATGCAGGATAATTATGTACCATTAAGTTTTGATTCATTTCAGTTTTTGAAGAAAAAAATTGATAATATCTCTGAACCAAAGAATGACAAGCTTATAGAAAATCATGTAGTCTCATTGGAACCAATGTATAGCAGGTTGCAACAGTTTTCTCAAGTTCTACATGATCTAATATCTGATTTTTTGGATGACATATGTGATCAATGTCCTTCTCCATTAGCTAACTATGAGCTTAAAAAGAGAGATGATAAAAACTTGATCAGACAATCGGCTTCATTGTCTTTTTCAACAGGACTCTCATTACAAAGCTCATCCAAAATTTGCAGTCTACATCTATTTCGCTTGTGAATGACAAACTTTATTTTATAAAACAACCAATGTCTACAAAGGAAGAAAATTATTGTCTTGTTGGTCATCAAGAAAAGTTAGTCATTCGCAAGTTTCAGGATCCTTTTGCTAATTTTCTTCAGCCATCAAGGGAGATGGATTTTCTTGTATTTTTGGATCATGAACACATTTTCAGTGGATACTTGGAGTTGCCTAGTTTTTGTTTTTTCTGCCTGCTAAAGGAAAGTGTGAGCAGGATTCAAGTAAGTAGCCATATTCTAGATTGGTTACATTGGAGGGATCATTTCGTATGATTGTATTTATATCTTCAGCATGTGGGCGATTATCATTAGGATTTGAAGCTCGAGGTGAAGGCCCTAAGATCTCGATGGTCTGCTGCAATAAGTAAGTTCAGTCAGTAATTAGTTTTAGAGTTAAGTTAGTTCAATTTGTCAATCAGTTTTCAGTTTTGAGTTTGGACATTTTGTTTTTGAATTCATGCCCAATGGATCAGGCTACTTGGTCTATGTTGTTCTTGGCACCTCACAAGGAGCTACCATCCCCATTGGAGCCAATGTTAGTGTTTGTCATTCCTTCCAGTCACCAGTGATCAAATGTGCTCTTTCAAAGTTTTTTTTAGCGTCATAGGTCAACTTTTTTATGGTTTCAATAGGTCTTCAAATAAAAAAAAAATTGATTTTTGGTTGGTGTGTCCAGTTCAGTGCTACTCCCTTCAGCATTCATGGTTATCATTACTGATCATGGTGATGTCATTTTTTAAGTGTTACGGGTCATGGATCGTGTTAGCGTCAGTCTTTCCAGCCTTCCTCGAGTGATCAAATGTGCTCTTACAAAGTGATTTTGAGGTGTCAAGGTCAAATTTTGTCATTTCAGTGAGTCTTCAAGCAAAATTTGGTCACTAGGCATTAAGTCTAGGGTTTGCTTTAACTCCTTCTAAAGTTGCCCAAATGCCAATCTATGTCACTATTCAGCTGAGTCTATCATCATTCATAGGGTTTTCATTATCATCTCAGTGTCTAATGAGTCATTTTACATCTTGTTCATGCTTCAGTTGTGCCTTGGCAAGTTCATTTCCCTCTCCTAGGGTTTTGAAGCCAATTTCTCTTGGACGGTCAAATCAATGGTAAAACTTGTTTCCAGATGTTCATACACCTTCCCCTATCCTTAAAGTACCTTATCAAACACTTCCCATCCCTTAGATCCCCCAAAATCCTCATTTTTCCACAAACCCTAGTTTCTAGCTACAACCTGGCAATTTTCTAGGTTGGGCCTGTGTTTTGCCCTTTTTGACCCTTTCCCCTCACTCAATCTCTGAGATTCCACTTTCCCCTACTTCCTAACATCCCTCCCCACTCCCAGAAATTTCCCCAAGAATTTAGAAGCCCCATGTCCCCTTCATTTCGCTTCATTTCGACAGAATTCCTTGTTTCACACATCGGCACAAGTCGCACTCAAATGATGTTTCAGAGCAATAGAAGATGAATTTTGGAAAAATGAGAGAGGTTTTTTTCCAAAACATGCCAAGGAAGAAAAACCTCCTTCACTTTTTGCACAGGTGTCATGGTTTTAAATAAATGTCAAAAATACCGGCAAGAACGAAGGTGCTCCTAGCACGGTTGGCCAAAACACAAAAACGAAGGAAAACACCCGATCCACTCCAAATTTTGGCCAAAGACTCTTTGAATGAGCATGGTACTTGATTGGGGACTCCCAGCCCAAATTTCAAGAAATTTGGAGAAAATTTTGTCATTTGTGAATTTTTTGTGCAATTTACAGGTTTTGGCTTCTCAAAGGGTTTCGCCCCCGGCGATACCTTTTGTCATCGTAACTCCGTTTGGCAAAAACTCAGAATTTTTGGATTTGGCATGAAAATTTACACTTGCTCATCCATTAGTAAGAAATTTCATCGAGTTTTGGGCCTCCAAAAGGTCAAAATGCATGCAAAATTTGACTCGCTGCCACTTTTTTGAACTGCAGAAAGCTGTCTTGGGAGAATTGATTTTTGACAGGGAAAATGAACTCCAAATTAAAAACTTCCAGTTGGGTTGGAAATTAGACTCATAGACCTTTCCAAAAATCCCACTTTTTCTCAATTTGGCCACCTACAAGTGCCCCAAACATGGCTCCAAATGGGTGCGACCCATCAGGCAGGGGGCGCGACCCGTCAGACAGAATTGTCCAGAAATGCACTGTACAGCCCAAAAAACGCAGATTTGACTCAGTTTGACTTTTTGAGGTGAATGATGATTCTCTTTGATGTAATTATGGTACTTTTTAAACACTTTTACCCTTATGTAACTCTTCTAGAAGATTCATTCATGAAAAGGGTAAAAATTAAATGAATGAATTGGTTTCCAAGTTTATAGAGGTAAGTTGTTTTGACTGCCTAGTTTGTAGTGCTTAGTTTAAAAGTGGTTGAAACAGCTCCTAGGATAGTGAGCTCGACCCCTAGAGGCAAGGAAGTGTGTTAGCTTGCCTATATTATGTACTTTCTTAGTCATTTTCAGAGGTTGGAAAAGGTTGGACTCTTGAGGGAGAAAGCTTCTATTGTATTACTGATTGTATCACTGCATTTTGGCAAAGGAAGAAAGACCAGGGTTTTGCATTCCTTTTTGGGATTCTTGTGGTTACATGTATTGATGGTGTGTTTCTCTTTGTACTTGTAAGTTTGTTATGCGAATCATCTTCTTACTTTTTCTTCTGCAAATTAGGCAAATGAAGTGTTAAGGTAGAATTCATGGTTGCTATGCTCTGCCTTTAAGTTTGCTTAATAT